>JAODPA010112169.1:0-19391 GCA_025585075.1 Nepenthes mirabilis
CTTTGGTTGTGTAGTCATTGACGGAGGTTATTCAATGGAGAATAATCCGTTCCGTCACACAAGGATGTCGTCAATAAAGATGATCACAAACTTGTCCAGGTATGGTTGAAAAATTCGGTTCATCAAGTCGATAAAGACAGCCGGAGCATTAGTCAACCCAAAAGGCATCACTACAAATTCATAGTGCCCATATCTAGTCCGGAATGCCGTCTTTGCAATATCCTCCTTTCTGATCCGAAGCTGATGATATCCGGATCTAAGGTCGATTTTTGAAAATACGCAAGCTCCTTGTAATTGGTCAAGGAGGTCATCAATCCTTGGTAGAGGATATTTATTCTTGGTGGTAATTTTGTTCAGTTCATGATAATCTACACATAATCTCATGGTCCCGTCCTTCTTTCTTACAAAGAGAACCGGCGCTCCCCATGGTGACACACTCAGCCGAATGAAACTTTTATCTAACAATTCCTGCAGTTGCTGTTTCAATTCTTTAAGTTCGGCCGGTGCCATCTGATATGGTGCTGATCCTGGCATCATTTCTACTCAAAATTCTAACTCTCACTGGGGTGGAAGTCCAGGTAATTCATCAGGGAATATGTCTTCGAATTCATGCACCACAGGAATCTCTTTGGCCAGAGATTCTTGACTTTCAGTAGTCACACTAGCGAAGGTTAGATAAGCTTGACACCCATCACTAATCAAGTGCCTAGCATGAAGGGCCAAAATGAAGCAAGATGCTTCTTTACGCCGAACTCCTTGAATATAAAAAGGCTTGTTTCCAGGGATGGCGAATTCTACTCTTTTCGGAAACAATCAATCTTGGCATGATATCTAGCTAACCAATCAATTCCCAAGATTGCATCGAAGTCCTTCATTTCCAGCAAAACAAGATTAACAGGCATAACGTATTCATTTAATTCTATCTGACACTCTGAATATACTACATTTAAAATTATGGACGATCCTGTGGGTGAGGCGACCATCAATGGGCAGCCAAGAACTTGAGGAAGGGTCGTAAGATACTTCAAAAATTCATGAGAGACAAATGAGTGAGTAGATTCTGAGTCAAAGAGCACATGACTAGAAGCGCCAGAGATAGAGAGTGTACCTTCCACTACCTCCGTAGAGGTTTCGGCCTCCTTTGCAGAAACTGCAAACACTTTAGCTGGAATAGGAGACTTAAATCCTGGGGCTTGTTTGGCAAGTGGGCAATCTCTGATCATGTGTCCAGCCTGGCCACAGTTAAAACAGACCCCCAGCTTCTTATAGCAAGGCTTCCCTTCATGTGATCTCCCGCAATAATCACATGCATTATTAGCCGGAGTTCGATAAATCTGTACGGATCGGTTCTGCTCCCCACTGGACCTTGATGGTATTGCTTTCTTAGAAGGGCCTCCACTAGCACTGGCCCTTGAAGTCTGACTAAAAGTCCTTTGTTTGAGCAATGCTCCTCTCTCCAGCTCTTTCTCATAGATAACAGCCTTCTCGAGCACCTCTCCATACATGGCCAATGTCAGAGTTGAAAGGTGCCTCCTAACATCATCCCTTAATCCCTGAAAGAACCTCCTAGCCTTCCTCCCCTGGTCTTCCACCATATAAGGAGAATAGCGAGATAACTCTGTAAACTTTGCGTCGTACACTGCCACAGAGCGAGTATCCTACCTTAGGCGAAGGAATTCATCCTCCTTCTGTCCATGAAGATTAGCAGGAAAATATTTCTCCAAAAATGCTGCTTCGAACATTTCCCAACTAATATCCCGATCTGGCACGTTGAAAACTCTCTTCTACATTTCCCACTAGTGGTGGGCCTCACCCGTCAGTTTATGGGTGGCATAAAGAACTATGTCTCCAGCAGGACACTTAATTACCACAAATACCTTCTTCAGTCGTTGGATCCAAGTGTCTGCCTTCAACGGGTCGGGTTCCCTTGAGAATTCAGGAACGCGCTCATTGGTAAAATGATTATAGACCGACCTCTCTTGATGAACAGGAATTGGGGTGGTTACTGGAGTTGGAGTTGGTGGAGCCAAAGCTTCTATGACTTCAGCCATCCGGTCTAATAGGTTCAAGTATCTTGCCTCTCTATCCGGAGTGTTGTTAATCTGTCCGGTTCGCCTTCCTCTGTTATACATGACTTCAGTTGATTTCTGAAAGAACATTTTTGTCAGCAACAAGACAAAGGTGGTTATCACAATTTATTCCACCCAGAGTAAGACCAACCCCCCTTTTTCTGTAACTAATCCTGTCCTAAGTTTTTGTGGTGATTCAAATTGTCCTAAAACATCTCAGTTTTTTCTCTGACACCAACTGTGATGGACCAAACTTAATTCCACGCATAAAGCCGCCGTCAAGTCTTAAAATTAGTATTAATGGACATAAAAATTTTACTTTTCTTTCTTACATAGGATACAGTGACTGAGGCCGAACTGCATGAGCTGGCCTTTTGATTTTAATTTCACACCAGGCCGGCCAACATTAAGGTTAGCCGGACTTGAAAGTCTAAGATGCTTACTAAACCTTTCAATGACATTACCCAAAAAGAAATCACGAAAATATAATAACAACATCCACAGAGTCTTAAACAGCAGAATCATTTTACAAGCCTTCTCAAAACATAAGAAAATAAATTAAGCTCTTCATGGATCCGCTCTGGCTATCTATATCGTTTAGCTACTTCATAGGGCCTTACTCAACTTCGTCCTCCATAAGCCTTTCTTCATCTAAAAATAACAAGAATGAGCAACAAAGCCAGCAAGATACTCACATGCAGAAAACATTAACATATATATAAGCTGATCAAAATAAAGTTTCATAACACATCTTAGCATACGAAAAATTATCAAATCGTTTCTTCTTTAGTTCAGAATTTCCTTATTCTTTTTCTTATTATCTTGTCTTCTGAAAACTCATAAAGACCATTGGAGGTTTTTGTCATTTTTAGGGACCGAACGGGAGCGGATAATATCGAGGACGGGTTGTGTGTAACCCCACAACCTAAGGCCGTATCCCCTCATTATGCTCCCCGGGGCTGGAGGTAATGCCTTTGACCCGGTATATGGGGCCGTAGTCCAAAAGTCTTATGCCACCAAAAGTTTTCTCCCATGGCCCAGGAGGCAATCCTCGAGTGTCACTCCGATATCCTTCATCCATCTTTAACAGCAAGTTTAATGGAGACTCAGTTCATAGTTCATATCTTTTAATGGCCATAGTTCAAAAGTCGGAAGTCATAGAGTTTCACTTGCTGTCCGGATTACATACATTAGCCTTGTTCTTAATTTCATCAATTGAAGTCCGTATAACTTTTCCTTTAATCATCTTAAAGCCGAAGTTGTTTTTCTTAAAAGCTAGAGTCCATTTTTCTTAAAACTGGAGGCCTTTAAATCCAGAGTTCAAAAGCCAGAGTTCTTTCAAAAGCCGGAGCTCTTTTCTCAAGGAGATGAAGTTCTTTTCTCAAATGGACGGAGTGCTTTTCAAAAAGGCAAAATTCTTCTTTTAAAAAAGGCGGAGCTCTTTTTTCTTAAACAGCGGAGTACCTTTTCTTCAAAAAGGGCGGAGCGCTTTTCAAAAGGCAAAGTTCCCTTCAAAAGGGCGGAGCTCTTTTTCTTACATGAACGGAGTACTTTTTCTTCAAAAGGTGGAGCTCTTTTTCATAAAAGGGCGGAGCTCTTTTCAAGGCGGAGTTCTTTTTCTTTAAAAGGACGGAGCTCTTTTAATAAGGCAGAGTTCTTTTCATTAAACATGCAATTATCAAAGTTCGACAAATAATTAGACTTTAAACAGAATAAAATCAAACCGAACATCATGTATATCATTAAATCAAAGGAACAGAATAAATATCATACATACATAATTTCATAAGAATATCATATATACTCGCTTGGCAAACATGCATAATCATAAACTTTAAAAACAGGGGTGAGTATTCTTGCCTGAATTTCTTCTATTTTGCCTTGATCTTTACTCTTGCCTGGGGTTTCTTCTACCTTGCCTTGATCTTTTGGCCTCCCTTTACTAGAAATTCTATTGCATGCCTTTTTCTTACTCCTCTGATTCTTTTTTATAGGCCTTAGGTCTGATGACTATTAATGATTGACAATACATGGGGAATGTTTCATTATTAATGATTGGCAATCCAAGGGGGAATGTTTCTCATTTATGGCTTCTACATTTCCTAAAAGTTTCCTTATTAATTAGATCAGTTATGGTTTCACATTTCCAAGGAGTTCATTAATTCCTAATTAACTGAACTTAACGGGATTTAGATTTTTTAATTAATTCCTGATTCACTGAACTTAACATGATTTAACTTTCTCATGTAAACACATTCAATTACTTTTACACGACTTTTGGTCAACACCCGTTGACCAGATTATCAGCTTTGGCTTTCCCATAACACGTTTTTCGATCAACACCCGTTGACCGGATTATCAACTTTGGCTTTCCTACAATCTACTCCGGCCTCCAATACAAAAGCCACTCCGTCCTTCAAGAACACTTCGGCCTTATATTTCTATAATGTACTCTGGCCTTCAATGGAGCAAAACCCAAATTCAAAACATGTTCAAGGCCGATTTCGATTTTCATCAAAGAAATGCCGGACTCGATTTTCATCAAGTAACGCCGGACTCGATCAAGTAAAATCCGGACCCAATTTTTATCAAGGGAAATCCGGACTTCTTTTCATCATGCAAGGGCCGAACTTGATTTTATCTTAAGGCCGATTTACCTCTCTTATTACATTTTCTGGTCAACTGACGTTTACCGAATTTTAAGGACTTGTTAACTGGAATTTTTATTGTTCTAGAGTTTGGGCCGTTACATGATCAGAGTAGATTGAATTTGATAAAGACCGACTTTGTTGATAGCTGGAGTAGATTTACCTACTTCGTTGATTATTTCCACCTATTCAGAGTAAATAAACTGCTCCCACCTACCTCGCTGACCTTCTAGAAAAGAAGTACCAAGTAGGTAACTTACCCCCACTTACTCCCACCTAACCCATCCTCTATAAATGCTAAGCTCAAAAGTAAGGAAAATAGTTAGAAAGATCTGTAAAGAAAAGGGGAAGTAGGAGACGAAGAGGAAGAAACAGTCTTAGGCCAGATTGGAGTAAGGAATTTGAAAATTAGGCAAGAGTACTTCAAAACTCGTTTTCTATATTCACTGCTTTTGAATATCTCTATTTCGTTAGTTACGCTCTTAAACCCCATCCCCTAAGTTTCGTTACAAAAAATGTGTGAATTTTATGATTTTGATCTAAGTTTCAGGATTATGAAATTGTATCTCCTCACTTGGATTTCATGTTTTGGCCCATGCTTTATGTTCAATTTACGTCCGGATTGCTTCACATGAAAATCTTGCATGGAACTAGAATGTCAAAATATGAAGGCCCTTTTGAATTTGTCCGGAGTATGGAATGTGTGAATTCTGAATCGACCTTGAGATATGATGAATTTTGATTATGAACTATGAATAAATGCATTAAGATCGGACCTAGAATTGTTACATAGTCAGATAAGATTTTTCGGCATGCCTTTGAGCATTACGGTGGTAATCGAGGATAACTCCGTCCATAGAGTGATACGTGGTCCACCCCTTCTCGGGAGGTAATAAGAGGATATAAATTTGAACTTTGAACTTTGAATATTGAATGAAAATAGAAATGGATATGACTTTTGAACTTTGGCATTTGATTGTGTGGAGTGAACACAATCTGTCATCGATTACTCACCCTTTTGGTTGGTAGGGTCTACTAGCCTAGGTCTCTTACACAATAGAGTTAAGGATGGAAGGATGAATAAAAATGACATTTATTTATGAACTTCGGACTTTGACACTAAGTTATGAACCTCAAAAATTGGCATTAAACTATGAAATTCAGAATTTGAAACTGAGTTATGAACCTTAAAAATTGGCATTGAACTATGAACTTCGGAATTTGACAATGAGTTATGAACCTTGGAAATTGGCATTGAACTATGAATTTTGAAAAAAAAAAAATGATGTTGAATTAAGAACTTTGGAAAATGGCATTGATCATGAATTTTGGTATCTTCTATGACTTCTGTCTTATTGTATTTATAATTTACATTGCATGTTTTTGGTACATTGTTGGGTTTTGGCTCACTCTATTATAATTTTTCTTCCAGATGAGACTGTAGAATTTGTTCCGGATGAGTAGGAATAGATAAAGTTTAGTAAGGAGGAACTTTGGAGTCAGAAAGCCAGTTGAAGATTTTGAGGATTTTTGATAGTTATAAATGTATTTATCTCAACTTGTGAATGAATGTTATCTATGAACATTGACTATGCAACTGCTTGTTCATATTTTGGGAATAGATCTGCTTTTGCCATCTGCTTTTGGACATGATCAGGTTTTTGATGGCATCTTTGTATGTGTTTTGGTATAATGAATAGAAATATTAAAAGAGTTGGAGCCATGGATATTATATGGCGTTAGATGATCCTGTGAATGTATTATGATTATTTGTAAGAGTCTAGATTTGTATTTGCAAGTTTCATTCAAAAATGAATGTATTGTTTTTGTCCTGACCGTATTACCTTATTGGAATTCAGTTTTGTATAGTTACTAATGGAGGAAAAAAAATCATTCCATCACAATATATATTGATTTCACGTCTGATTTCCAAGTTTTATATGGTATTTCATACGTGAAATCCTAACCCCGAATATTTTTATTAGTTTATTTTAAAATTTATACATGAATTGATTTTAGAAAATGGATACCCATATTTTGTATGTGATTATTTATCAATTGGGTATCTGATTTAGTAATTTTATGCAGTTTTATACCCATGGAAACCCTAACACGTGCCCTGACATTTTTACCCATGAAATTTAGTATTTATGCATGATTTGATTTTAGATAATTAAAGCCCTAGCATTGTGAATGTTTTTATTTTGTTTATTTGGTATTTATTTACATGAAAATTGTATATGTTACTTTGTATGTGTTCCGAAAATCATGTGGACATTTTTATGAAGGAAATAATTGTCCGAAAGCTATAAAATTATGTTTGGTTTATGGTGGTAAGCATTTCTTACATGTCTTAAGCTTTATGTTAATTTGTGCATGTAATGAAAGGCATATGAAGACTTGAATTCATAAGAAAATAATTATCCGTATCCGTATCAAAGAATTATACAAGTTATGTAAAGTATCTGAAAGAAACTCCATAATTTGTTATGTCTAATGAATCGTTCTCTATGGAGTGAGAACTTTGTATATGTTTATGGTGGAACCTTCCCTTAAAAATAAGTAATTAAGAATCTAAATCAAGGATTTATATTTCAAATGGTAATATTCCCTAACATGCCTTAGGGTATCATAGTGGTAGATCAGGAATGCTCCTAGGCCATGGGAGATACTCTAGTAGTGTATTCGTTATTTGATCCTGTATATTGGGTGAAAGGTATACCATCTGCCACGGGATATTAAAGTTTGACGTATCATAGATAGTGCTTTAGAATGTCTGGGGGCATACAAATTTTATTCTTTAATCGGCTATTCCATTAACTAGTAAGACCTATTGGCCCTAGTTCACAAAGTAAAGAAGTTTCTGCATATTTTAGAACATAAAAGGATCAAAAATAAAATAAAAAGGTAAATGTATTTCGGAAAGGTATTAATTCATGTTTTATATTTATGCATTCATATTATACTTTTATATCCTTCCTTTATTTTTAGTATAATACTTATTGTCCTTGATTATATTGTACATTGTTGAGCATTTAGCTCACCCTTATTATTTTCTTTCCTTTAGATGAGTACAAACTTATACCTGATGAGACGGAGTGAGGATTAGAAGTCAACTAGGTTGCAGGCATAAGGAGGATTATTTTGTGGACTTAGTTTTTGATATTTTATACCCTTTTATGGAGTATTTTGTATAATTTGAGATGGTTATGTATATTGATGAATGTATATGTGACGATGAACATGTAGTTTAGTTTTTGCTGTATTTGATAGATGTATGTGCTTCCACAGGTTTTTATAGTTTGTTTCGGTATCTAATCGTATCTTTTCTAAGTCAACGTCATGACGAGAGTTATGACATTGATGCCATGAATGTATTGGTTGCTTGTTAGATCCTCTTTGTGTGTTTGTTGTTGAAATATATGTATTGTACAGGTTTGTATTAGTTTGACGGCCATTTTACAGTCTGAACCATGCTAAATTTTGGTTAGGAAATGCGGTACGTCACAGTCGGTATTAGAGAAAGAGATGCCTTATGCTTGATTTGAATCTTGTGTGGAAGCTTAGGTTAGAGTAAGATAGATTGGATAAGTAGATGAAGGCATAAGATAATTAAGTTAGACTAGATTGTTCTAGTTATCCTACTTTAAATAACTTAGGCTAGAATTAAATTAGCATCAGTGGTTAAGTTTGATTGTCTAGTTTGTGGTGTTCTAGTTAGTATCTGAGTTGAGAGCTAACCTATATCGTTCTTGTTTCAGAAAGGACTTTAGTAGCTGAGCATGCAACCTAGATGAAGAACGGCATGTGGTGGTGGCCAACCGCAAGATCGAGAAGTGGAGTATATGAATTTGTTTAGAAGGATGGCAAAAATTAAAAGTCTTGGCGGATCTAGTCCGGGCGAGAACCCGAAGAAAGAGAAGTTAAAGGGGGATACCTAGAGGGTTAACTTTGGTTGATCTTGGTCCAAGGACGAGAAGTAGGGATGCTTGAATAACATGACAAATGAGACAGATGGGGTGAAATCAGAGGGTCGATGTTAGTATATATGACGGAACGGATTTTTTTTTATCCGTCATTCGCAACACAGGTCACAGATGCCATCTAGAACCCATATACTTTTAACCATAAGAAGCATAGTGGAAGTTACTCTAACATCTTACGAAAACATTCATATTCATTCCAAAATATTCATTTCCGAATACATAATCAAAAATGTCTAGCTATTAAAGTTCATGAATCATAATCAAGTCATTACAATAATATTCTCCAAAATAAGCTTCCGAGTATTTAATAATTCTTCAGACAAGCTCTAATCACTCCAACTCGTCAGAAACAAGCTCTAAAGTTTCATCTGTAGGGAAAAAAATAGAAAACAGTGAGTTGGAGCTCAACAGGGTACATGCCAATTACCAAAAAACATTTCTACTGTTAGGCGGATACATAAATATTAATAAACAGTAGCGGATTAGAAAACTAAAGTAATCAATGTAGGAAAAATCAGAACAGAATCATATGCAATACTATAATCAATACTTAGCTGGATGAAGGTCGAACAGAATGTCAGAGCATAAAACAGAGTCGGTTTCGTCATAAAAGTCTTCTTTTATTCTTCTGCTTGCGGAGGGGGCATTAATCGAGGATAGATTATGTTCAATCCACACAATCCAAGGTCGATAACTGAATAGAAGTATCCCGTCTCGTGGGATCGGTGTGCCACCCAAAGGTAGGCCGGAAACTATGCTTTCCTCCTGGTCGTAATGCCCTGAGGACAGGGCGGACCACAAATAACTCCATGGACAGAGTTATCCTCAATTACTACCGTAAAGTTCTAAAGCATGCCGGAGAACCTTATCTCCCAAATCTAAAGTCTGAATTGATCGTCATATCATAAAGTCGGTTACATTTTCTTTGTTCTTATTCCGGATGGCCATGCCACAAGTCGATTTCAAATTTATCACGCAAATGCCGATTTCCTTTTTTGTGTGCAAAAGCCGAGTTCAAATTCATGCATTGCCGGTTTCATGCTTTACCTAAAGCCGTGTTCCATTTTACATGCAAAGAACAGAGTTCAATATATGCATACCGGTTTCATGTTTCTATGCACAGGGCAGGTTTTGGATGCAAAAGGGCCGGTTTCAATTTCCATACAAAATAGGCCGATTTCGATTTTAACATACAAAGGGGCCGATTTCGATTTCAACATGCAAGGGGCCGATTTCGATCATGCAAGCTGATTTCAACGTAATACCGATTTCAAATTTTTCATGCAGAATGGCCGAGTTCATTTTCATGCAGCCGATTTCAATGTAATGCCGATTTCAAATTTTTTTCATGCAGAAGGGCTGAGTTCATTTTTGTGCAACCGATTTCAAATTTTTCATGCAGAAAGGGCCGAGTTTGTTCACAAGCAGATGCCGGGTTCAATCATGCATCACCTAAAATGTCAGGTTCCATTTTTCATGCAAGAAGCCGAGTTCATTTGTGAGCAAAATGCTGATTTCAATCATGCTTACCTCAAATGCCGAGTTCCATTTTTCATGCAGGAAGCCGAGTTCATTTGTGAGCAAAATGCCGATTTCAATCATGCTTACCTAAAAGCCGATTTCGAATTTTCATGCAAAAAGGGCCGAGTTTGTTCACAAGCAGATGCCGGGTTCAATCATGCATCACCTAAAATGCCGACTTCCATTTTTCATGCAGGAAGCCGAGTTCATTTACAAACAAATGCCGATTTCATTTTTTAATGCAAGAAGCCGAGTTCGTTTACAAACAAGTGCCGATTTCATTTTTACATGCAGGAAGCCGAGTTCGTTTACAAATAAATGCCGTTTTCGATTTTAAACATGCAAAGCCCAGTTAAACAGAAACAGAATAAATACAGATGAGAAACCAGTATACCACTTAAGCAGTAAATCGACAAGTAACTTAAATCAGAGAGAGACATTGCAGTCTTTCTTAAAATTGATCGTTAGAAAACGGAAAGAATACTTAAGGATCTGGATTTTAAAAAGGTGAAGTATACTTGAAATAATCTGAAGGTAAAAATAGAGTGTTCACTTGTAGTAAAGTATGAACTTTAAAACAGAGTACACTTGCTTGAGAGTTGATTGCCTAATATTACCGTCTTGAATCTTTCCCCTTCACTCTCCTCCTTCTGCTTGCCTTCGCATCAACCAGCGCCGGGTTTATATAGAGGAAGGGTTTGGTGGAGTAAGTGGGGTAAGTCGCTTACTCCGGTACTTCTTTTCAAGGGTAGGTGGGAGTAACTAGGTTAGTTTACTTGCTCCATTTGGTCGCCACCTAGTTAGATTCTAACCGAACAGTAAAGTTTACTTTTGTCTTTAGTTGCCATTAGTTTATTTTAGGCCAACTGCTCCTTATTAATCCATTTTCTTGCCAGCGGCTCACTCCTTTCTGGTCCACCTTTTTGGGTTTTGTCTTTGCATGGTCGGTTGTGATTCTTAAGGAAGGGAGGGCCATACTTGACTCTCTTCACACAAAAAGGCCGGCTGTGATTTTCATCACACAAGAGGCCGATTTGAATTTTATGGAGAAGGCCGGTTCATTTTTCATCAAGATCGGTTTGGATTATCACCTCACAAGGCCGGTTTGGATTCATATTCACAATGGCCGGTTAACATTTTAAATTCCAATTTGAGTATTAAATTTTGGATCTCATAATCGATAGAAGCCGATAAATGGCATAAAAGGATGAGGAAAATATTTGCGGTGATCGGGTGTACGGACTAGGAGAAGGTCACCTTTGACATCTATAAATTAGAGGGCAAGGTGGACAGCTGGTGGAGCATGAAGAAGAGGGCACTGGGGGTGTCCAATGAACTGATCACCTAGGAGATGTTCGAGGAAGTATTTCTAGAGAAATATTTTTCACCCAGTCTCCGAGATCAAAAGGAGATGGAGTTCATGAGGCTAAGGCAAGGAAGTATGTCTGTAACGGAGTATGACGCTAAATTTACTAAGTTGTCCCAATTTTTGCCTTATTATATAGAAGACGAACTAAGAAAGGTGAAGAAGTTTCAGCAAGGGCTACGGGATGACATTCGGAAGCAACTGTCCACTTTGAAACTTGAGACATATGCCAACATACTGGACCGGGCAGTCATCTACGAGAAAGAAGTGGAGACGGAAAGATTCTTCGCGAAGAGGGCAGCCAGTCGGGCAAATGTTAGTATCGGATCTGTTGGAGGATCTTCTGGACCATCAAAGAGGACAAGGACGGTGGAAAAAGGAAAGAGTGTGGTGCCGACACAGTCGAGGTCTGATTCTAAAATCTCGGCTATGCACTGCACATCCTACGAAAAAATACATCCGGGGTAGGAGTGCCGCCGAATGACGGGAGCTTGTTGTAAATGCGGGCAGAAAGGCCATCTCATCAAGGACTGCCCAAGAATGGAGGGAGGAAAGCCTATTGTTCTGGCTAAAGCTTTTACAGTAGCTATTCAGGAGCTTGAGGCATCACCTAACGTCGTGGAAGGTACCCTTTCTATTTGTGACGTTCCTACATCCATCTTGTTTGATTCAGGGTCTACTCGCTCTTTCGTTTCTCCATGGTTTGCACGCCATATTGATACTGCTCCATGCTTATTAAATTATGAATTATCGGTATGTAACCCTACTGTATTTCCCGTAGTTACTAATGTTGTATACCTTGGATGAGTGATGGAAGTAGACGGGAAGCATTTAATTGTGGATTTGGTATTATTAAACATGGGAGGTTTTGATGTGAGTCTAGGGATGGATTGGCTGGCTGAAAACCATGCCACCGTTGATTGCTTTACGAAGAAGGTTTATTTTAACATCCTTGGGATGGAAACCTTCTTCTTCCAAGGCATCAAGAAAAAGGAGGTGCCTGTAATGATCTCAGCCTTGCATGCTAAACATCTGGTGAAAGCAGATGTAAGGCTTACTTGGCTTATGCCTGCACCACTGGGAGTCATAAGGTGCTTGCTAAGGACATCCACATCATCTACGAATTTGAGGATGTATTTCCTGAGGAGCTGCCTGGATTGCCTCCACATCAAAAAATTAAATTTGAGATTTCTATTGTTTCTGATGCCAACCCAGTTTCTAAAACCTTTTATAGAATGGCTCTAGCTGAGTTGAAGGAATTAAGGTTGGAACTACAGGAGCTGTTGGACAAAGGTTTCATTAGGCCAAGTGTGTCTCCTTGGGGAGCACCAGTTTTGTTCGTAAGGAAGAAAGATGGATCATTGCGGCTATGTGTCAATTATCGTGAGTTAAATAAAATCACGATCAAGAACAAGTATCCTCTGCCGCGTATTGATGATCTGTTTGATCAATTGCAAGGATCTCGGGTATTCTCAAAAATTGATTTGAGGTCTAGATATCATTAATTGAGGATTAAGCCTGAGAATGTGGCAAAGACCCCTTTCCGGACAAGGTATGGCCACTACGAGTTCCTTGTTATGCCCTTTGGGCTTACAAACGCCCCTATTGCCTTCATGGATCTAATGAATAGGGAGCTTAGGCAGTACCTTAATAAATTTGTGGTGGTTTTTATTGATGATATTCTGATCTATTCCAAAAATTATGAGGAACATGAAACCCATCTGGTACTTCAAGTACTTCGCAAGGAAAAGTTATATGCTAAGTTGGGAAAATGTGAATTTTGGTTGGAAAAGGTGATGTTCTTGGGTCATGTGATCTCCGATGGCGGTATTTCGGTGGATCCTAAGAAAGTTGAGGCCGCTACTAACTGGAGTTGGCTAACTTCAATAACTGAGGTCAGAAGCTTCATTGGCATGGCAGGTTACTATTGGCGAGTTATGAAAAACTTTTCACAGATTGCTATGCCTCTGACTAAACTACTAAAGAAGGAAGTCAGATTTGAGTGGATTGAGGAATGTGATCAGAGTTTTCAGGAGCTTAAGGATCGCTTGACTACTGCTCCGGTGTTGGTGATTCCAGAAGGCTCAGGAGGATATGAGGTGTATTGTGACGCCTCTAAGGCAGGCTTGGGATGCGTGCTGATGCAGCACAGTAAGGTAGTAGCTCATGGGTCTAGGCAGCTAAAGGTTCACGAAAAGAACTATCCTACCCATGATCTTGAGCTTGCGGCTGTGGTATTTTCCTTGAAAAATTGGAGACATTACATATACGGTGAAAAGTTTCTGGTGTATTCTGATCACAAAAGCTTGAAGTATTTATTTTCCCAGAAGGAGCTTAACATGAGGCAAAGGAGGTGGCTTGATTTCCTAAAGGATTATGACTGTGAGATACAGTATAAGCCTGAGACGGCTAATGTGGTGGCAGATGCTTTAAGTCGATGGTCTGGATTTGTGACTCAATTGCAAGTCAAGCAAATGAAGATGTTAGAATATCTAAAGCAATGTGATGTCTGGTGATATGCTAAGGGAAATAGGATGCTCCTGTCTTATCTTCAAATTCAACCGGAGATCGTTAGTGAAGTTAAGGAGATGCAAGTCAACGATCCATTCCTTGTGGAAATTGCAAGCGACTTGAGTAAGAAATCCCGAGCTGAATTCAATGTCCGAACAGACAGAGTATTGAGGTTCAGAGATCGATTATGCGTGCCTGATGATAAGGAGTTGAAAGAAAAAATTTTAAAGGAACCCATCGGTCTAAGTATACCATCCACCCTAGAACAAACAAAATGTATCAAGACTTAAAGAAAAAGTTCTGGTAGTGGAACATGAAGAGAGACATTATGGCCTATGTGGAGAAATGCCTCGTATGTCAGCAACTAAAAGCTGAAAGGAGAAAACCATCCGGATTGTTGCAACCAATACCAATCCCAAGCTAGAAATGGGAGGATATTGCTATGGACTTTGTGACAGGTTTGCCAAGGACCCCTAGGAATCATGATGCTGTCTGGGTTATAGTTGACCGACTGATAAAGTCAGCCCACTTCTTGGCGATCAAAATGACCTACTCACGTGACAAGCTGGCATAGCTTTATGTGAACGAAATTGTGAGACTTCACAAAATTCCTGCCTCCATCGTGTCAGATAGGGACCCCCGTTTTGTCTCAAGGTTTTGGAAGAGTTTGCATAAGGAACTGGGGACTGAATTAAAGTTCAGTACTGCTTATCACCCCCAGACTGATGGCAAGTCAGAGCGGACCATTCAAATTCTTGAGGATATGCTAAGGGCTTCGGTGTTGGAAATGAAGGAAAATTGGGATACTTACCTAGCGTTGGCAGAATTCACCTACAATAACAGCTATCAGACTAGTATCGGTATGGCACCTTTTGAAGCCTTGTATGGAAGGAAGTGTAGATCGCCAATTCATTGGGAGGAAACTGGAGATAAGAGAATCTTGGGTCCAGAAATAGTAAAAGAAATGGCGGAAAAAATCAGACTAATCCATAATAACTTAAAAGTCGCTCAGAGTAGACAGAAGAGCTATGCAGACAAAAGAAGGAAAGACTTAAGTTTTGAAGTAGGAGATTTCCTCTTTCTGAAAATCTTGCCATCTAAGGGAACGTCACGATTTGGAGTAAAAGAAAAACTAAAGCCACGATTTATTGGTCCTTTTGAGATTTTAGAAAGGATTGGGGAAGTGGCGTACCGATTAGCACTACCGCCGAGTTTAACTGAAGTGCATGATGTGTTCCATGTATCCATGCTCCGAAAATATGTTTACGACCCTACTCATGTGATTGAGTTCGAACCCCTGAAAGCCAACAAGGATCTATCCTATATCGAGGAGCCACTATAAATTCTCAACCGGAAAGAGCAAAAGCAGCGAACAAGGATGGTCTCTCTAGTAAAAGTGATGTGGAGGAATCACTCACCTGAAGAAACTACCTGGGAACGAGAAGAAGAAATTTGGAGCAAGTATCTCCACTTGTTTGATTAAGGTATGTAACTTTACTCGAATTTCGAGGACGAAATTTCTTTAAGTAGGGGAGAATTGTGAGATCCAAAATTTAATGCTTAAATTGGAATTTAAAATGTTAACCGGCCATTGTGAAGAAGAATCCAAACTAGCCTTGTGAGGTAATAATCCAAACCAATCTTGATGAAAAATGAACTGGCCTTCTCCATAAAATCCAAACCGGCCTCTTATGTGATGAAAATCATAATCGGCCTTTTTGTGTGAAGAGAGTCAAGTATGGCCCTCCCTTCCTTAAGAATTACAACCGGCCTTTGAAAGATGAAACCCAAAAAGGTGGATCGGCAAGGAGTGAGCCGCAGGCAAGAAAATGGATTAATAAGGAGCAGTTGGCCTGAAATAAACTAATGGAAACTAAAGACAAAAAAAAACTTTATTGTTCGGTTAGAATCCAACTAGGCGGCGACCAAATGGAGCAAGTAAACTAACCTAGTTACTCCCACCTACCCCTGAAAAGAAGTACCGGAGTAAGTGACTTACCCCACTTACTCCACCAAACCCTTCCTCTATATAAACCCGGCGCTGGTTGATGCGAAGGCAAGCAAAAGGAGGAGAGTGAAGGGGAAAGCTTCAAGACGGTAATATTAGGCAATCAACTCTCAGGCAAGTGTACTATGTTTTAAAGTTCATACTGTACATCAAGTGAACACTCTGTTTTTACCTTCAGAATATTTCAAGTATACTTCACCTTTTTAAAATATAGATCCTTAAGTATTCTTCCATTTTCCAACGACCAATTTTAAGAAAGACTGTAATGTCTCTCTCCAATTTAAGTTACTTGTCGATTTACTGCTTAAGTGGTATACTGGTTTCTCATCTGTATTTATTCTGTTTCTGTTTAACTGGGCTTTGCATGTTTAAAATTGAAAACGGCATTTGCTTGTAAACGAACTCGGCTTCCTACATGTAAAAATGAAATCGGCACTTGTTTGTAAACGAACTCGGCTTACTGCATGAAAAAAAGAAATCAGCATTTGTTTGTAAATGAACTCGGCTTCCTGCATGAAAAATGGAACTCGACATTTTAGGTGATGCATGATTGAACTCGGCATTTGCTTGTGAACAAACTCAGCCCTTTTTGCATGAAAATTTGAAATCGGCTTTTAGGTAAGCATGATTGAAATCGGCATTTTGCTTACAAATGAACTAGGCTTCCTGCATGAAAAATGGAACTCAGCATTTTAGGTGAGCATGATTGAAATCAATATTTTGCTCACAAATGAACTCGGCTTTTGTGAGGCCCCAGAACTGAAAACGTAAAAATTGGAAGTAATTAAAATGTTGTGTATCATTAAGAGGCCAAACTTATAGTGAAAAATGATGTTTGAAAGTAAAAAGTTGGAAAAATATCCAAGATTAGCAAGCAGCCTTGTGGCGCCTACTGTGCGCTCGAGGCGTTGCAGCGAGCGCAAAATCTAGTAGCTGCCTCACTCGCCGAGCGCCCACTGGCCGCTCGAGCTCGTTTAACAGAATGTAGCCCGCTTGCCGCACACCCGCTGGCCGCTCGAGCGCGAAAAACAGAATACGGCCCGCTCGAGGATAACTCTGATTGTGTAAAATTTGCACGGACTTGAACCGATGAAAATTTCATGCACCGTTGAAGTAAAACTGGAGGAGTTTTAGATCATTACCGTATGTTCTGAAGTTAACTGAAAGAAAATTGTGAAACTATGATTGTGAAAGAGGGTTTTCAATAAAGAGGTTATTTCCATTACTGTTATTTAAGACTCGGGACTTACTACAGTCTGGATAGGTTCTCCGGCATGCCTTAGGACTTTCCAGTGGTAATCGAGGATAACTCAGTCCATGGAGTTATTTATGGTCCGCTCTTTCTCGAGGCGTTACGGTTAGGAGGAATTACCATTACCGGCCTACCTTCGAGTGGCATACCGTACCGATCCCATGAGATGGGATACCGTCACAGGCCTTGGATTGTGTGAAGTGAACACAATCTATCCTCAATTATTCGCCCCCTCAGCTAGTAGGGTATACTGGCAGGGTCTATTACCAATATGTTATGTTACCATTTATAGTACCGATTACCAATTATGGAGTACCGTTTACCGTTTACCGAGTGTCGATTACTGTTTACAGTTTACCAAATGCTAAACACCGACTGCTGCTTACCATTTTTCATTTGCTAATTAACGTTTACTGATTACTATTTACCGACTACTGATTTCTAATTCTGAAGTTCAATACCGTCAAAGTATGTTTTCTCTATTTCCTGGATTATATTCTGATTAACCGTTCTGTTTATGCATAGTTATATGACCGTTCAGCATCACTGTTTTACTACTGATGTGCATGTACCTTGCTGGGCCCCGGCTCACTGTTTTATTATTTTTGCCCTCCAGATGAGACAGTAGAGTTAGTGCCCGACGAGAAAGTGTGACCGAAGGAAATCCTGAAGATTTTTAAGGACATGAAGCTTTTTGGAGCTGTTTTGGGAGAGCAGTTGACGTAAAGACTTATCTGATCATGCGATTTTATATACTGATCTCGTATTTATGGATGTTCATGGACATGTGAATTTTGTATGGAATGCATGATGTGTGAGATAGTAAAAAGGAAAAACTATATTTCTGCAGGTTATTAGTTTAGCTTCCACTCTAAACTTTTGGATATACTGTACAGGTCCTAGATGGCATCTCGTTATTGAACTGTTAGTGTAGCTAACGCTTTTGTAGATTTATGCCATGGATGGCTCATGTGATCCTGTGTAGGCTTGTTGTAGGAAGATTTGTGAATAATTGTTAGTTGTGTTCTTATAAGTTATCCTGTTCCTGTCTTGACGGAAGCTTCTGAGAGAAAAAAAATCTGTTCCATCACAGCTTCTTCCGTGAAAAATGGAACCCAGCATTTTAGGTGATGCATGATTGAACCCGACACCTGCTTGTGAACAAACTCGGCCCTTTCTGCATGAAAAATTTGAAATCGGCTGCATGAAAATGAACTCGGCCCTTCTGCATGAAAAAAAATTTGAAATCGGCATTACATTGAAATCGGTTGCATGAAAATGAACTCGGCCCTTCTACATGAAAAATTTGAAATCGGCATTACGTTGAAATCTGCTTGCACGATCGAAATCGGCCCCTTGCATGTTGAAATCGAAATCGGCCCCTTGCATGTTAAAATCGAAATTGGCCCCTTTGCATGTTAAAATCGAAATTGGCCCCTTTTGTATGGAAATCGAAACTAACCCTTTTGCATCCAAAATCGACCCCGTGCATGGAAACATAAAACCGGTATGCATATATTGAACTCTGCTCTTTGCATGTAAAACGGAACTCGGCTTTAGGTAAGGCATGAAACCGGTAATGCATGAATTTGAACTCGGCTTTTGCACACAAAAATGGAAATCGGCATTTGCATGATAAATTTGAAATCGGCTTGTGGCATGGCCATCCGGAATAAGAACAAAGAAAATGTAAACCGACTTTATGATATGATGATCAGTTCACACTTTAGATTTGGGAGACAAGGTTCTCCGGCATACCTTAGAACTTTACGGTAGTAATCGAGGATAACTCTTTCCATGGAGTTATTTATGGTTCGCCCTGTCCTCGGGGCGTTACGGTCAGGAAAAAAGCATAGTTTCTGGCTTACCTTCGGGTGGCACACCGATCCCACGAGACAAGATACTTCTGTTCAGTTATCGGCCTTGGATTATGTGGACTGAACATAATCTATCCTCGATTAATGCCCCCTTTGCAAGCAGAAGAATAAAAGAAGACTTTTATAATGAAACTGACTCTGTTTTATGCTCTG
>JAODPA010112180.1:0-19388 GCA_025585075.1 Nepenthes mirabilis
TAAAGAAACTCACGGGAAGAAAGAGTCTACAAATTAGCAATGTGCCAATATAAATAAATAGCGCTTTAACTCATCAAAATCGGCCTAAATTTTCTTTAATTTATACTATAAAGCCTATTTTTTTTAAATTACAAAATTGCCAACATGTCCAAAACGAGCCAAATGGTGCCAAAGTCAAATAAAATAAAATAAAAAACTAACATGTGTCGGAACTTGTTGGCATCCAACACATTATCAACACCAATACTTACCCCCAGAAGAATGGTGTGCTTGTTAACATATCAAAATCAATTGTATTGAATGGCAAATCATAACAAAATAAACTAGGAGGAAATAACGGCCAAATTGGGCCTATCAGCCAATATTACAATATATCATTGATACGTTATATTGTGATTTTGTTGCATCATTGGGAGACTCGATACCAATTTCAGCCGGTCATTTACCCATAGAAATGCTATCTTAGACCACCTAAATGCAATTACCTGAATACCAAGATGAAGCAAATATGGAAACTTTGGGTTGACGTTCCCAGACCTGGATATCATAAGTTAAAAGAGTAGTATTAGCAATTTCAATAGCATGTACAGCATCAACTAGAGCAATTAAATCTGACTTCCTCACCAAAAAGAAAGAGAAAAAAAAGGCAGAGAAGGTCAGAGTGGAGAAGAAAAATGTCAGAAGTGCTCACTTGTTGTATGGGATAAGCCCCCTGGAGAAATAGATTGCATAACCTAGATTGTCAACTATGCATTTCACGCGATTTGGATCGAACGCATCCTCAGGTTTTAAAGATGTTACAGCAGTGCTGAAGACAGCATCCGGGGCAACCTGTGGGATTCAAAGACTTGTAAATGCAAAGTAAAAAATGCACCCATATCAAATACATGCCGAGAACAGTGAACCAAATAATTATTCGAAGAATGGGTTCATTTCACTTGCATAAAAAATCATTATTAAAGCCAGTTTGGGAAGTTCAACAAAATTATGGTTAGATCTTTGGGGTATTGTTAGGGTCCACTCATTTTTTATCATCTTTCATACTTTTAATTGTGAGGATTTTAACCTGACAACTTAGACGGTTAAAATTATGATAATATATTAAAATATATTGGGCCCATTTTATAATTCTAGCCAACCATGTCATCAGGATGAAATCTATTCGATTATTCTGTTATGGAGGATTATAGCAGGTCCCACCATCTCTGATTATTATCAAATGGAGGAAGAAACTATTGTGCTGGTGTCTTCGTTTGATCCTGTCCAGAAATTTTTTAGTTTTTCTTTGCTGAATTCTATTAATCTGTATCAATCGTGGCGGTATTAATATCGACTGTATCAGACAATATTTATCAATTTATCAAAATTAATTTCGATATCTTTCTAGGCCATGAAAAAATATCTCAAAACTTTTAATCCATTCACTTTTGTACCTCTAAAAACATATTAATCCAGGCTTCTTATAATATTTAAGTATATACAAACCGTGTGAATTTTAATCTTATATGAGCGAAGGAAAGCCCAAAAAGGCGGATATATTGTAATACATCTTTGATTCGGCTACATAACAATAGTCCTACTCCTGTTTGATCTCTAATCACAGATGAAAACATAAATCAATATTTAAAATTTGGGCAATATGTACCAGTGCCGGACCATATGATACTGATAATTTTCGATAACATCTTCAGGAGAAAAAAAGGCGATATGTTTTCAGCCAATATAACTAATATTTAGCCGATATATCGGCCGTACAACTAATATTTTCCCGTTGATTTACGATTAGTGATAAATATTTTCCTGTCAATTTACGATAATAAATTTTTTTTCTAATATATCTAATATATATACGTATTGTCAAATATTGATATCATTACAATCAATATTGAGACAAATATTTTCATCCATGCACTAGACTTATTGAAAATATACAACAATCTAGCTCAACTTAAAATCTAGTCTATTAGCCCAAGCAAATGAACCAAACTCTCCTCCAACGGCTTCAGAGAAGACTCATAGCCTCTGATTACCAAAAAGATATAACCAGCAAACCTAGAGACAAGGGGCCTTAACACTTGCAGTGGAAATGGAATTACTTTTAGAGATTTTTAAGCTTCGCAAAAATGGCCAATGCTTAAGAAAATCCCTAGTTTATGCAATTTAAGTCTGATGCGTCTCTGAATCTGAATTATTGTACGGGTTAAAAAGTTGCTTGATCATCCGCGTCGGGTCGAACTGAAGCCTATTCAGTCCCCGTCTCTTCGAACCTGGACTCTGCATAATACAAGGAACAAACGAGAAATCAAAGGATTGGCAGGACTCACCCCTAAATATATCCTCCGATACTCAAGTCAGTTATCTTTCCAACAGAATATAAAGATGCAAGAATATAAAAAGATACGTTGATACATGTAGTGGGGATTGAGTATTTTGGTGTACTCAACTGAGGGGAGGTAGAGGTGCGCCCAGCTGAGGGGTATCTTTGAGGTACGTCTAACTGAGGGACGGCTTGAAGGTATGGAAGGCAAGCCTCCTGGGATGAAGGGTAGGCCTCCTCCCAGGACGGCAGAGGGCTGGTAGGCAAGCCTCCTAGGCAAAGGGCTAGACTCCTTGGGCGATGCCTCCTAAATGGAGTCTATAATGCCTTTTTCTTCCTCTCTCCCTCCCCCATGCTTGCGAGAGTAAGCAGATATTTATAGTGTTTAGGTCGCTGGGTGCCAAAGCTGGCAGACGACTGTCCACGCGGGATTGCTAAGCTGTGTAGATAATCATGGGTGGCTATCAATGACAGTTTTTCTTTTCAGGAACGATTACACGATCGTGAGTGCATGTTATGGCAACCGTAGTTGACCAGATGATATCCTTCCTTCTTTGACGTGATCACAAGAGGTGCTCAGTATGGCAGTTGCCACTTTGGGAGAGATCGTGCAAATTGCCGGTGAACATTCCCAGAATATCTGCCAGGTTTGTACTAACCTGTTATGGCAAGTTTCCTTAGCGCGCAGGAAAAAAGGATCGTGGGCCGTCCTGATGGGGCCGTTCATGATGGGTTGTTGGGCCCGCTCATGCCTTGGCAGACGATCCTAGATTGTGCGATCTTCGAACCTTGGGCTACAGGGGTTTCGGTATCCAAGTCGGTTCATGGGTAATGGACCCATCACTAGCCCCTCATGTCGGGTGGTTCGAAATTTCAATCCTCGACATGCAATGATCGGACGTCATCATGTAGGTACGTATATTTTCCTTTTCAAGAAACCTTGCAAACTCTTGCTCCGATTGACATGATTTGGGAGTGATTCTCTGGACTACGCCAATTCTCTGCGGATAACACTAGCAAGGTGATCTTCCGCAATAATGGCATGTCGATCTCCTCTTCCGACTATAAGTAGGTGGCTCGCGACACCTTGCGACATGAATCATTCACACCAACTAAACTGTATGAATGTTCGGAACGGGCATGAAGCCTACACAACCACCTGTCAAAGTCGACAGAGACCCTGGCTCAATGCTGGAAGCTAGTGCTGAAGGTGTGTTTTGGATCTGCTTTGATCTTCCTCTTTTCGTCTTAACACATCCCGGTTTCGCGAAGCATTGAGCGAGGCTCGGGCTGGTTTCCCTTGTTACCAGCCGGTGACAAAAGGCTCTTACCGGGACAGCCCCGGAGGAGTGCCTATTTGGCCCTTCGGCAAGAGAGGTTGACACTCCATCCGCTCCGGTTGAGCGACTCAACCCCAGGTAGCCTACGGGGGTTCGATCTGGAAGCTGTTGGTGGAAGCACATTCCGTGAGCAGGTTCAATTCCGAGATGGAGTATTGTGGCCTTCGCGCATGCGGCGAGCTACTAGGCCACCATTCTGAAGGTCAACAGGGGGCAGAGTTCAAGGGGCAATCAGGCGAAGCCAAGTCCGAGGGACGATCAGGCTGCCGGATTGGGGTGATTGGACTGCCGAGTTCGAACGGCGACCAGACTATTGAATCTGAAGGGTGACCAGACTGTCGGACCGGGGTGATTGGACTATTGAGTCCGAACAGTGGATCAGGCATACGCTTTCCCATGGGCAAGCCCTGGGTGGTGAAGGATGAATGAGACCCAAGAGACGATGCAGTTCGCCGCTGAGATGGACTCTTAGATGGATCCTTGATAAATAGGGTCCCAACCTTCATCTTAGACTGGGCAGGCTGAGGGGCGATGGCTCCAGTACCCTCCATGGGAAGACCTCACCGTGCCAGTACAAGCGCCTCAAAGGACAAAAGGCAGTCCTTCTTAAAAACATCCGGATTCACTCGAATTAGTTCCATCAACAGCTAGACGGACTCCGCCTCCTCACGGAAGGCCTTACCGGTGAAGGGCACCAGCACGTTACCCCAATCCCTAGAAAGGGGCCAGTCGGGAGATACCCTAATAAAAAAAAAACTGATTCTTCCAGTTCATGATCGAATTGGGGATGACCACACTTATGTGCAGCTATCGTGGGGATAGCGAAATCCAATCCCAACTTTAGCAAAAATCGAAAAACCACCTTCACCGCCACTGCAGTAAGCGCCCTCCCTTGGTGACGAAGAAATACACACAGAGCATAAATACCTGATGGCATTGGCATTGTATCTCGCTATTGGGATACCAAGGGCCACCAGGATCTCACACAACTCCCCCAGGAGGGGGAAGTGAAGGCCACTCCGCAAGTGAACCTTGTAAATTGTGACAGATCCCTCTGGAGGAGAATAGGCCCTATTGCGCTCTCCTAGCACAGCGTACAGAATGGCAATAGGAATGTTGTACTGCAAATACATCTCGATGTCGGCGACAATGAGAACGAAACCAATCGCGTCGACTTTGAGGGCCATAAAAATAGAAAATGGCAGGTTGCAGAGAGGCGAGAGAGAAAGCGGCTTGAGTTGAAGAAGAGAGGTGAAATAGAGTAGCAGAGTGGCATCCTTTTATAAAGGATGCCACTCGAATTTCAAGTTAGCGCTTCTAGAAGGCGTGCGCATAATAGCCTGACATGCGTCGGCACCAAAGGGCGTCCAGGTGCGTCAATCGTCCGACGCCGTTAATGGCAGCTTGGCACTTTACGGACGGAAAACACATGGCAGGATGAGACGGGTCAAAAGTCAGAACGGCACAACCTCCCAGGTCACTACGCTCCACTTCTTGAGGACACCAAATTGGCGGCAGGCAAATATGATGAATTCAAAGCCGGACTGAGATGCCAATGACCCACTTCGAATTCCAACCGGTTTAACCGGTCAACTACCTTGTCCAATTCTCGTCCAGTTTGACCAGTCAACAAACCAGTCTGGCTCCAATTTTGGCCAACTGGCTAGCAATCTAGTCTGGGCCCGTCTTCCAACCAACTTGACTAGTCAGCAATCCTGTCCGGCTCCGACTTGCCCAACTGGTCTGTGACCCAGTCCAGCACCCAGCCAGTTTGATTGGTCAACCATCCAGACCAACATACGGCCGGCATGACTGATCAACGATCTAGTCCGGCGTCCCATCAATTTGACTAGACAACAACCCAATCCAGCAAAAAAAAAGCAAAGGCAAAAACAGCGCGGGCAAAAATAATTGCTAATTCCATTCATTTCCCTTTACAAGTTACAAGGCCTTCAGAAGCTGGGGCACGACAAAAGGAAACAGCGAAGAAAAAGAGAAATATAGAACTTAACCACAGCAAACTCTAAGATAAGCACGCCACCAAATGAAGCCCGTATAGGAGACTGGAATGCATCCAGTAAGCAATAAAGCATGGCCCCCGAGAATGGCACGTCATGAATCAGAACAAGGGCCCGCCACAAAGGAAGGCCGCAATCCAGAGGGAGTCAGAGGGTAAGGAAAGCCTCGTCCCGCGATAAGAAGGAACCCGCCACTAACCCTATCAGCAGCAGTACGAGACTGCAAAGACATCTGTTCTCGAGGTGCATGAGCCCGTTCCAAAGGCAAGCCGCTGCCCAAGGCGAAGGCACAGAGAAATGAAGGCCTCGCCCCACTCAATTTATAGCAACAGGCATGGCATGACTCGGGAACGGGTACAAAAAGGGATGACCAAGATAGCTCCCTACATGAAAAGGGGTGGCCAAGGCAGATTGTATATGTGTCTCAAGATGACGCCATCGAATGTCAGGGGCGAGCTCCACACCGGTTCCAGCAGTCAGAGACCCAAGCCTCGTGGCAACTTTGGGTTCCCACACCACTTTGCTGATAGAGGCAGAATGTGACGCAAAGAGGCACAGCAAGCCCTCAATTTATAACGCATGAAGGAATCAAAGCGCCACTAAACTCTAAAGATCTCCCATCCCAGCAAATTTGCAAAAAATAAGGATGCAGGAGAATCACACCAAAAATAGTAAAGGAAGGAATCTGAGGACGGCCTGAGTAAGGAGCAGTAGGGGAAAACGCAATAAGGCATGTCACATCCCATCCCATGAACATGTCGGAGGTTGAAAATTCAAACCCCCTGGCATGGGGGTAGTGATGGGGATGGTAGAAATGAGCCGACCCAGTGCAAAGGTCTACGAATTTAGCGGCCGGCCTAGGAGGCAATCGGCCCACAAGCCCAGAAGTCAGTCAACGCTTCCGTTGACCGAAAACAACACTTCAGCCGGCCAACTACAACTCAATCCAAACGGTCCACAACACCATTTCCACGCATTAAAGATCATATGCCTTAACCAGCCAGAACCCTGAATATTGCCCTAGATCGCGATCTCTCTAGGAATAGCAACTCCTAATTCAGCGTATCTCCCGTAATGGCAATTCTAATATTTGCCGCATACAGCATCTCCCCAGGGAAGGAATCCCCTTCGACTGATCACAATTGCCTAAATTGGCGTCCGCAATCCTCATGCCAGGCCACCCAGTTTGCTCGGGGCAGCTGGTAGCCAGTTTTACCGCCCAAACAAGACTGAGCTGGCCCAGAAACTATAAAAAGCCCTTATGATAGACTACAAGAACATGCTCACATTAACACCTACATTGACATTGATACCAACCCTCAAACGCTACTTCTAAAGAGCTCCTAAGAGACTGCGCTCTATCTACAGAGCCTTAGGAGAATTCCCTCGCCATTCTCGCCCCCAGAGATCAAAGCCGCTCCCCACGAGCGCATCGCCACAAAAGCCGCTCCTTGCCGAACACAACCTCCAAATTAGACTCAAAAAAGCCCTTCCTTGCATTATCATTCGTATATTTTTATTTTTGCATCTTTCATGTCCTAATGAAAGACTACTAACTTGAGCGTCAGAAGACATATTGTGGAACGAGTCCCGCCAATCCTCTGACTTCCTATTTTTGAATTGTAGTGTGCAGGATCCAAATCGAGGAGCACAGGAATCGGACTCGCTTCAATTCGACCCGAAGACTTAACGGCACCCTAACCCGTCAGCAATCCAGATCCAGAACACATCAAAATCTATAATATTGATGCAAATATGAGCTAATATGATACATATTGGTCAACATATATCGGTATCTAGTCTCCTGCTATCAATATTTTCCGATACCAAGATAATATTGTGATATGTTTCCATAGTAACCAATAAAACTGATATATTGACCGCTATGACCCTGTTAGATTACGATTTTCAGAAAATAAATTTCTCCCCGATATATCCTGTACTAATATGAATATGACCAATATCAATACCGATACCGATACTGATACCAATATTTTTATCCATTGTCAACATAATGATATAAGGTGACGATTAGTCACCTTGCAAAAGGCCTCTTCTACCGTCAAAAAATTCATGAAGAGCATCATTTATCACAATTAAATACCACAACTCATCCCAGAAAAGAAATGTAGTGGCAAATTCTTGAAATTCACAGCAGAAAAGTCTTTAAAGTATTTGAGAAAAGTATATACATTTAGATCAAAAGAACTATTTTTCTTCTCAAACTTAGACAAGCTAATTTATAACACAAAGCAACAGATTAAAAAACTAATTAGAAAATCAATGGTAGACCGCGAATAAAAAAGTACAAAAAATCACCTAACACAACAATTCACAAAAGAGATACTGAGCATTGGGAAAAAAGGAAAAAAGAATGTTGAAGGGAATTCTCCAAACAAAAAATAGATTATGGAGTGTGACTTGGAAGTATTGATTAGGTTGTATAGCACAGATAAAAATACCATATAATATGTATTTATATTGGCCTCTCGATACCGATATTTTCTAATACTACGACAATATTGCGATATATTACTATAGTGACAACATATCGGTTCATATTTTTCTATTAGTTTATGATTTTCAAAATTATTTCTTCCAACATATCTGATACCGATACGTATTATCTGATATATTTAATACCGATATCACCGTAACTGATATCAATTCCAATATTTTCATCCATGCCATGCAGATATATGCAATCTTTTTCGGCCACATTACTGGGCTAAAAGTTCTAAGCAGCAGCAAAACGTGAGAAAAATGAACTCACCTGCAGAGCTTTAACAACCCCATCAATTATCTCAGGTTCAATCAAAGGCTCATCCCCTTGAATATTGACAACAATATCGTACTTCTTTGGAAGCTTGTGAAGTGCTTCATTGCAACGTTCCGTACCTTTAAGTTAAAATAAGCATTACAATTCATCAGCAAAATCAAAGTAAAACATGCAGCCTCATAATGGCAATCATGATGATAACGATGACTACAAGGAAGCAAAAAATCAAACAAAAATCATAGATTATACCATTTTGGCAAGATTCTGAAGTCATTATCACATCAGCACCAAATGCTTGACAGCATTCTGCAATCTTTTCATCATCCGTTGCCACAACTAAACAGGAAGAAGTTATGACACAAATGTTACAAATGAGTGATGTATTATAAGCAAATAGAATACATCTAGTATAGTAATATGCAATTCAAGTGTATAGGTGATCGGTATCAAGAAATTTAATGGGATGAAGCTGTTTCCTATAAACATATTTGGGTCAAATATCTACTCCACATAATTAATATCATATCCTTTTCGCAACAATATTATTCTGAGTACATTGTAGGTGTTAATTTCAAATAACGAACTAAATATTAATGTTCCTCTGGATCCTGACTATGAATTTAGCATCTTTAAGTTGGAAGATTCAGAGAATATACTTCTCTACTGTTGATTTGTGCCTTAAAGCAATAGTCAAAGCAACTGAGCAGTAAGCAGTGGGATTATAAATGCAAGTATCGACATATAAGTATCGATATCAAGCGCCCGATACATATATTTTTTGATACCATGACAATATTATAATATGTTGCCATATCAATAATATATCGCGATATATCGTCCTTATTAGTTTAAGATTTTTATAAATTTTTTCTTTACAATATGTCTAATACCAATATTGCCACAATCAAAACTAATACCGATATTGATTTTTTCATCCATGGGTGGGATAAACAGGCTAAAAAGGGTCTAATCCCCCAACTCAGATGAATATCCTTGTCAGTTACACAGGATAAGCTTAAGCCTTTTCTCCATCTACAATTATGAAATAAGTCGTAGAAGTTGCAATACAACTAGATAAGCCAACACATTATAATTTGATTACTTTCAAGAAATTCTCTGGTCTCCACACAGAATTAGTTCTACCATTAGAAAAAGAAAATCACAAACAAGTAGGTCCATTTAAATAAACTTACCGACATGATCCAATGTAGAAGCCAGCTTTGCCCTTTCCCATGTTCGCTGAGTGAAAAAGAGCATATATAAGAGTAAGTGTGACAGTTAAACAGCATGACTACATTGGTCTAGTTTACACACAAGAAAGCCATATGCTAGTTATCAACAAGAACAAGGACTTTCAGGAAGCAGTGGTTGGCTGAGGTGACCAAATTTTATGATTTCATTCAATGGGCTCTCGTCTGATAGCAAGTTCTACCAAAAAACATTTTTTTAATCTCCTTAGAGATGTAATTTTACCAGCTTTAATTATAGTATTCCTGCTGAGTTGAACCCGATTCCCTACATTTTGAGTTAAACCGATAAAAATAAGGTTGAAATTAGGTTGAGATTCTCAGAAATGAGATTCAGTGACAGCAATGTCAGACCCGAAAAAAATGACTCTTATCACTCTTCTAATGCAGTTAATTTGTCATTCTAACTCATTTCATTCTGCAAAAAAAGGACAAAAGGGGCACAAAATTGGCTTGACTTTCACTTTTCAAAAAATAATGAAAAGGGGTTTACACTAAGAATTTTGGAATTTGAATAGTCAAAATCATTGATAATCGATATAGGGGTCCCCCAATAATGATATTACCCGACACCAGAACAATATCATAATATAATTCCATATTAGCCGTTACAACTAATACATCGACCATTACAACCCTATCAGCTCATAACTTTTAGAAAGTTTTTCTCCTCCGATATATCCTATACCATTACATAGTGTTCAATATGTTCAATACAAATATGATTACAGCCAATACCGATACTAATATGTCATCCATGATCAAAATTGGTTATCATTTGTCTAGACTACCTTTGGCCCTTTTACTCTCCTATTTCTCTTTCCCCTTACAAAGTTCCACTCCCCCCTTCCTTTTTACACCAAATGTCAACCCCGTTTCACACTTTGGTGGCAACAACCTCCATCAAGTATGGTATCTCACTGCCCTCCCGCCCCCCCTCTCCGTCTTGTATTATTCTTTTGTTTCTCTTTAGTTTTTTCAATTTTCTAAAAAATTTCTTAATTTTTACTCCTAAAGCAGTTTTTTCTTTATAAATCTCGGAGGAATAGAATACTAGGATATATTATACTCAATGATATGTGATTCATAATTGCATATAATATTTTGCAAATTGCCCAAAATCTGCTCTAATTTACTCTGATGTTCACAAGTTCCATAAGTCATTTTTTCTGCGTTATTAGTTGTGTAGTCAAATAGGTAGTGCGGTTTCACTAGCATTTCTTATATTATTGTAAGAACATATAGTGTGACTCGTGTGTTTGTTGGAATGTGTAGAAAGGACTAGTTACTAAGCAGCATAAGCTTGAAGCCAGATAAGGAGAGAATGTAAGTTAAGGAAATTTGAAGCACATAGTTATCACTTCGTTAATTTCATTTTTTCCAAGTGTGCAGCTATCAAATTGTAATTGTTCCTCCCTTTCATTCTAATTTTAGTGTTCACAAGTGTTTTTAATATTTCAGGTGCAATCTTCAATGGCCAAGCAAATTAGATCTTTCTTTCTCAATCTTGATCTCCCAACCAAGCCAATTTCAACTTTCTCGGGCCCTTAGACTTAAACACTAATATTTTTCAATATTGCAACATATTTCCATATTAGTCAATGAGCTAAAATATTGATTAATATGACTTTGTCAGTTTATGATTTTTTAAAATTTTTTTTCCAACCAATAAATTTGATACCAATATGTATTGTACGGATATCTAATACCGATATGACCACAACTAATACAAACATAGATATTTTCATCCATACTTATTACATTTAACGACTTAACTGGCTTCAAGGGAATTCGTGTTTGGCATTTGCCAGCTCTAATCAAGGATCATTGTGGATGATACGGTATTATATCTCAGTGAAGGAACTTCATGACACCCTTGGATAAATAAAAAGAGACAATATAATGAGATATGTCAGCCCCATAGTGAAGTCCCTCCTTGCATAGGAGCTTTTGTCTTAAAACACGAGTAAGAGTCAGCAAGTCTATCCCAAATTCCCAATAGTTCTTGTTAAACTGACATTAGAAATAGAACGAAATCATATATATATATATATATACACTCTTGCCCCCTAATTCTTGCATCCTGCACCAACAAACAAAATCTATTGAGAGGCTAAATTGAATCTAGGAATTCTCAAGCTACAAAGGGATTAAAAAAATGAAAAAGGAAGAGGAGAAGCCATATAAAATGCAAAAGATCATTAGAATCCACCCCCTTTAGATAGAAAAGGATGGAAGTAAAAGAAATAGCCATATATTCAAATAAGGGCCTCAGCGTGCACTACAACTAGAGCTACAAATGAGTCGAGCCAACTCTGACCTTGGATATGTTCAAGCTTGGTTTGTTTACTTAACGAACTTGAATAATTGGTTTAGATGTTACTTGTTTAGTTAAACAAACAAGCCTCAGCGAACCTTTACCGAGCCGAGCCTCCTAAATGTCTGCAAACAGCTTGATTCATTTGCAACCCTATCCATGAGTAGGGTTGCAAATGAGTCAAACCGAGCAAGGCTTGGGTAAGTTCATGCTTGGTTCAATTAGTTGATGACTTTAAAAATTAGACTCCGTGTCTTACATTTAGATAAACAAACAAGTTTGAACAAGCCTTTACCAACAGAGCCTCCAAGTTGTTACAAATAGTTTGCGTGAATGGGTAAATGGGAAAGGTGTGGTTCAATGATAGGTAAATTATGGGTTTATATCTTCATTTATTCTCTGTTGAACTCATGAACATATATGGGTTTTGAATCATTTGACGACAACAACAGATTGTTGCACTATTGATTTCATGTGTTGTAATTCATAGAAAATCTAGAAAAGTATAGCTCACGTTATGTGCAGATCAAGTTGACCTAGTGCATTTTTTAGTCCACACTCCCAACTATTCTGGAACATGATGGTGCAACAAAGCTCGGGCAACAAAGTTCCCATCTTTTGGATAAAGACAAAACTCACATCATCAAGATCAAATCAATGAAGCATGCAAAACCATGGAGGAGCTACATTAAGATTGGTCGTGTCATTAAATACTTAGCAATTTAAGGGACTACTTAACATTGCTGTTGAGACAAATTTTGAAAAAAAAAAGTTAAAATTGAATATTTCCCAAAAAGCTTCCTAAAAACTGATTGAAGTTCTCCATAAATAGCTCTGTATTTTTCTGCCAAGCTTCAATCTAGAACCTTTTCAAAAACACTCAAAAAATAGATTTTTAACAGAAGCTATAAATAATATATTTTCCCACAAGTGTTTTTCAAAACAAAAATAAAACTTAGGTAAGTTAAAGTTAGATTGAACTTGAAGCTCAAGTTACACAAAAAATGGAAAGCTTTTCAAGAAAGCTTCTAAAAAATGAATTTCTGATGATTATGAATAGGATCAGCTGTCTAATATATGTTGCTGGTCAGTACAGTTTGATATTAAAAGGTAACTATAATATTTCGGATCTCATTTGGATTATTTCAATATTTATTTCAATTTTGGGTATTTCGGACGTAGTGAAAATAAATTAAAATATTATGAAATTTTGAGGAATGATCGGAATTTCGGAGTGGTGCCGGGAGCACGCCCGTGTTGTTGTTCGAATAACTATTTGGGTTTGGGAATTGTTGCGTCTGGGTCCGATCGCCGTACGAAGCTGACGCGTGATGACGTCAAGTGGACGGAACCAAAAGCAACACAAGAGAAAGTAAGTTGCGGGCGAATGAGAGATGCGAAAGAGAGAGAGAGAAGACACCCAAGTTTTTACGTGGAAAACCCTACTTTAAAATGAGGGAAAAACCACGAGGCTAGAAGCCTGAAAATGATCTTTACTATTTGATCGCTGTTGAGTACAAGAGTACAAGATTCAGAGTACAGAGAAATGCTTTGTTCTTTCTTTTTGCTCTTTTACTTGCCAGAGAGAGAGAATCCTTTCCTCGTATGCCTTAAGTGGGTATTTATAAGGGCAAAGGTAGCCGTTGGAAGTGTCCACGCGGCCTCTGACACCTACTGGGAGGCTGGCCACCTACTCCGCTGACATGGCCATGCTGTGTCAGGCACGTTGGCGTGTTTGGTGAGTTAGACACTGACGCCGCCATTGGCCATGCTGTGGTAGGAATGTCAGCCTTGAGGTGACAAGGCATGTTCTGGGGATTGTTGCTGACAGNGAAAGGAAGAGAGAGAAGGGGAGGAGGGTTTTGGCGCAGCTAATCAAGGCACGCAGTGGAGGAGAGAAGAGGAGGTGGATCACTGGCGGCACCTGGAGGGTTTACGCGCAGAGGAGAGAAGCCACAACAGCGATTATCGGCGAGGAGGTGGCTTCGGGATGGTCCGCGGTGGCCGTAGGCGGTGACAGTCGCAGGCGAGACAAGCTCGTGCAGGAGAGATAGGGCAGTGCGTGGTGGCGCACTGGCAGGAGAGAGAGTGCTCGATTCGGGTACTTCGGAGTATCCTTTCTTCAGATTTGTGGAGTATAAAGTCAAGATAAGTATCCTCTAGCCCTATCCTTGGTTTGATTTCGTGTCTGATAATATTTGACTACTGTTTGGAGATTTTACTAACATGCATATTGTTTTTATACACCCAAATCTGTTTATTCTGTACATGCATGTATGTTTTACTGGTCGTGCGATGATTTTACACTGGTATTTATGATTTGAAGGGTTTTCGGACACCCAAGCGATATATATGTAGATTTGTATATCCATATGTTGTGGAACCATGAACCAAGCCATGGATCGATCCACATACATGCTACCAGGGGCGGGGTCACTATGAGACCATGACGATCCTTGACCCAAGGGGTCATTATATGTGATCCGAGGCATAAGATATTTGGTACCACTCCCAACGGGGAGGCTTAGTTCCAACGGGGACGTATGTAATATGTTGTCTCACTTCTGCCGACAGGAAGGTTGAGATATTTAGTAGCTGACCTATCCCACTGTATATTTAAATGAGAACCATCGTATGGAATTGGTGGAATAATATATTCGGCAGTCATAATATATAACTAAAACTTGATATTGCACTCAAAATCGCAGGTGGTAAAATATAGTGAGCAAGTTCCTAATCTATGGGAGACAGAGTACATAGATGGCTTTAAGCTACAGGCCTAAACCATATCCGAGCCTAGAGCTGCTGGCTTAAATCGTAGCCAATATAGCCGTGATTATCGGACGAGAGTAACCCTTCCTCAAATTTGTATTATTTATTTTGGATTCTCCGATTTCGTGCATACTTTGTATTTCTACATGTATTGCGTGGACTATGATTTGAAATACGTAGTTTGGCCCACGGATGGGCAAAAGAAATGTCTCGTACATATTTATGTGTTAAGTCCCGAAACATGTTTTATATTTATATATTTTGGTTTCGATTTCTTTGATTTCAGCATATGATATATGAGATTTAGATCCAGACGATAGTATGTGTCCCACACGGATGTGGTAACGGTCACGATTATGTAATATGACCTCGGATCATATGATATCGTCTATGAGATTTGACCGAATCGTTATTTATTATGATTATGTCCTGGAGGGACTGTTTGATACGAACGATGATTTAGTACGAGACATCTCCTCGATTTTCAGGGATTTCACGGATATTGTGTTTTGTTTTACGTGATTGTTATGTAATACCCCTTCCTCTGATTTGTGTACTGTTTTATACAATGATAATACTTGTTGAGCCCTCAGCTCAAATTTTCATATTTTATCCCTTCAGACTAGTGGCATGGATACGCTTGCAGGAGTTTTGACGTGATTTGACGAGACATATCTCTATTGGTGAGTGGAGATATTTATATTGAGTATGTTTTTGATCTTGAGGATGTGTTATGATTATTATTTATAGCCGGATGATGGCCCCGATCCTTGTATGGAAAATATTGGAATTGTATATTTGGATACCTCCCTTACGATATTTGGATAGCAGGTCGTATATTATATTTGTCTGGATTTATATCCGATAAAGTTTTGTGCGGGTTTTATTATGTTGGATTCTGTATGTGTATGGATTGTCACCCCAGGGTCGGGTTTGTCATTATTGATGTAATGATTTTATATTATTGGAGATCAATATTATTTTCAACCTGCATTTGAAATCCTAGGTCGTGACAGTCACCTTCCAATATATATTGATATTTGGTGCTCTGATACCACAAAACAATCTAGATACATCATCGTATCGGTGATATATATTGCAAGTTCTTGCCCTATATTCAAACATTAGCCAATATACTCAATATTGGCCCATATTTCCCTGTCAAGTTATGCTTAACAAAAAAAATCTACGTTTGATATTGATATATATCACTAGATATGAACAATTCCAATACAGCCCCTATCAATACTGATACTGAAATTTTCATCCATGAGAAGGTTATATTTATCATATGCCTAATCAACCGACTTGCCATTTGTTTTGAATATATAATTTTGAAATGAGTAGTATTCTCCCTAGCATTTTAGGACATTAATATCTTTCAAATGGACTCTATTTAAGCTATAATCAGATTCACAATCCATGATTTACTCAATGTTTTATTGCGATAAAAATAATTCTAATAGGATATAACATTTTAATTCTTTCTATATTCTATTTTAGAATTAAAGAAACTTCTTTAATAGCAAGATCATCTTGAAACATGGAGATTACTGGCGATACCAAGTGTTTGATCAATTACTTTTACACATGGCAGCCAAATACTTCATAAAAAGGGCCGCCAATTGCACCATACTCCCATATCATGTGTTAGAGATATATGCAACTTTACCCATAACATATATAGATATCTTTATGGTTTAAACTTGTAACTTTCCAATCACAATGGAGCAATTTTACAATCATGCCAAGCCTTACCTCAGTTGAAATCAAATACAGAATCTAAGAAGGAAATTATAAAAGTTGAAAGAATGCAAGCATATTTGAATTCTTACCACATGTCCAAAGAGGTTTGTGGATGCCAAAATTTAAGAGAAGCCAATTCAAATTATTTATATATCTTTTTAAGACTGACTATACTCACTGGTGCTGAACTCAACTTAGGCTAGAAAGTTCGAAATAAAGGAAAATTTTATTTGAAATCTTGCCTTATTCAAAGATTGTAAACAATTAATTGATGCAAAGTTGGGACATTATCAAACATGATTCAAAAGACTGGATCTTCATTTTGTCTCTATTAATTCACAAGTGATGAATTCGCCACACCATTTTGCTTTCACTCACTAATACTTTTGAGCTTGAGCACGTCGTTTGAACCAGCCAAAGTCATTGAGCTTCACTTGCTACATCTGTCCTAGAGAGAGATAACCCATGAGTTGTAATCTTTGACTCGATAGCGATGGTGTCTAGAATTCATGAGTTCATAGGTGGAACATCTTATAGGTTAGGCAGTTAGCAAGTGTGAGAAAATCACCATGTTTGTGGCTCAGCCAGCTAAGAATTAGGGCAAGAAAACCACTGGAACTGTAAACAGCCAAGGCCTAATAAATGTTTGTAAGTTGAAAAAAAAAATCCTGACAGTAGAGAGCACTTGGGTGATGTAATATTCGGGCTGTTGTATGAAGGACAGGAGGATATAAAACCAGCGTAAATAACGTGTGTGGTGCTTTATTCCTTCACAAATCTATTTATCTTACTGTTGCTTTATTGTTGAACACGTTTGTAATTGGTCATTAGCAACAGCTGCAGCATTTTGCTAAGAAAGCTTAATTTTCTTCAGCACCCAATTCATTAACAGTCTTGGGTGTGACAACCTTTCAATCATCTTGGCCAATACATACCTATTTCCTCATCTACATATCCATGCTCTCCAGTGATATGAAAATGCATGAAGTCTCATACAAAAATTTCCCCATCAGCTAAACTGGATTCTCACCGAGTGCATAGAAGAATGTGCATGAAACCCAATTTCATCATCATTCCATAGATATATTCCCCTATATCAGATGGGCTAACAAGCAATGGAACAATAGCTCAGGGGCACCTAGGAGAGAGCATGATTTCACAGAAAATGTAATGATGGCAAATGAGAAACATGATCCTCAAACAATTTCCCAATAAAAAGTGGGCATTTATTGAGGATATTAACTTAGTTTGATCCAAATACTATTGAAAGTACGATAAAAGAAACTGTCAACTTCCGCTAGCCAGAAAACTTGTGAAGTAATCGAAAAAATTACTAGTTTCAGAACAAACAACACTAGTGTGTGTTAACATGCCCCACTAATAGTTTCCATGGTAAAACTAAATCAAACCAAACTACGTATTTTCTTGACTTAGTGGAAATAGCTATATGAATTCTTTGACAACATTCAACTTTAATTGCAATTACTTCCTTTGTTTTCTGTAAAAAGCAAGATTGTACTTCTTAATTTCCTTCAAGCTAATTTTCAGTCTTTCTCTACACATTTAATTATGAACCTCTACCGTCCCCACGCATCTGCTTACAGGTGCAAAAGGTATTCTTATATTCACATAACTAAACCACATCAAATGCTTTGAGTGAATTGTTTCAATTGGCATCACCTTGCCTTTCACGGGAGCAAAATCATTTCGACTCTGACCACCTTTTCTGACCACACATCATCTTTTTGTCACTACCATTTTTTCGAATATCAAACACTCCACTGAATATACCACAAGGTCTAGTATCCACCTTATCATATTTACTTCAAAGTTGGAGCACTATTATTTGATCATAGAGGAACATTGGTCTGCTTCTCCACTTTATACAAAACCCCTTGATTTTGTAGATTGCCCCCATTAACCCAAGATATTTGATATTACATACATTGGTGAGCCTCACAAAACTACATTTCAACAACAAACGCTGTGAAAAAATCCATAGCTTCTGATTCAAGATACATCAGATTCATTGGGCAGAGCACGGAGAACAAACTAAAATCTGACGAAAAAACAAAAATCATGAATTTCAAATCCTGCGTTCTACATTGATTCAAAAGCTCCACTCTATCACACACAATTTAATTCCGTAGTAATGTCCAACTCAACTGCCACAATTTACCAAAGATATGTGATATTACTTACATTGGTGGGCCTCATGAAACTACATTTTAACAGCAAATGTTACGAACAAAATCACTAGTTTCTAATTCAAGATAAATCAGATTCATTGATCACAATCAATCGGAGAAGAAACTAAATCCTCCCCACCCCCCCGCCCAAAAAATAATAATAAAAATAAAACGAGAATCATGAAAGTCAAACACTTCGTTGTCCTTTTATTTCAAAAGCACCGAAAACTAACACTAATATCGCTCAACGAAAAATAACGGATAGAGAGACAGAGAGGGGTCATTAAACCTGGATCATGGGTTTTCCGAGTATTTCAACAAGAGGTTTCCCTGGAAATCGAGATGAAGCGAAACGAGCCGGTATAATTCCGACGACTCGGCTTCGGGATATTTTGGATCGAAGGAGGAAAAAGTAGGCATGCGCCCCGATAAGCACCGCTGCGGCAGCCCCCAAGGCGATCCCGTGCACGATCCACGCTTTCGTGGAGCTCGGGGATCCGGACGACGACGACGCCGCCGAACAGATAGACATTGGATTCATACTCTCAGTCACTGTCTTAGAATCTCTTCACTACGTGTGATCGCGGCCAAACACAGAAATGACTCAACTCCGCGAAAGGGAGAGCAGGAGACCCGCGGAGCGACGCCTCGTAGGAAGATAAA
>JAODPA010112191.1:0-19386 GCA_025585075.1 Nepenthes mirabilis
TTATCTCTTTTTTTTTTCTTTTTTTTCTTTTTCCTCCGCTTTTCTTCGTTATTCCTCCTTTCCCCTTTCTTTGCGGTTGCCCCAGATTTCTCTTCACCGGTTGGCGATTTACCACGGCACAGAGGCGCCGACCATGAAACATTTAGGTATTTTTTATTCTTGCCACTATTAACAGAATTTTGTGTGAAATTGGTTCTCTTCCCGATTTCTCTCTCTCTGTGTTTTGTTCGAACAAGCAGGAAAAATCAAAACATGGAAAATGGGTGAAATACAAAGAATCACTTGCAATGGAGGAAATAGGGAGTATCACTTACTAATAAATCAATAAAATAGGAAGTATCACTTGAAATAAGAGGAAAAAGTGACAATATAGGAAATCACTTGCAATAAGAGGAGATAATGACAGTATGGGAAAGCACTAGCTTTATAACCGCTCTATGGCTGCGGTAACAGCTTTGACAGTGACGATGACGATGGTGGACATCGATGGCAACGGAGTAAAAAAATTTTCCAGGTGGAAAGTTGTTGGGTCAAGTACATCTATTGATACCATTGAAGTGCAGAACTAGTCATGTAAAAAGTAGTAATTGTCAATTTCTGTTCTGAGGGAGTATAGTAGTATTGGAAGAAACTTTCGATTTGAAATAACCCGGCAAGCATATTGTCCTCAAAGAAAAACGGGATTTCAAGCTTAGGCAAACGAAGGTAATGAGAGAGTTGAAAATTGGGCGATGCATGTGGCAGTAAGGGTAGGGTTTGAGACGGTGGTGGAGGAATTGTAGATGAAGTTGCCATGAAAGAGGTGGGATGGATTTGTTGATTGCAAAGATTGTTTCTCGATTCAAGTCAAGGAGTGTAAAATTTCAGTAAGGGATTTCTGAATATACTCAGTGGTGGAAGTATCGGTGGCGATAGCCTTTGCGTGTTACTGTACGGTCGTGGCAACCTCATTTAGTTCTTTCGAAATCCCTGCGATGGAGTCTTTGAAGGCTTTATATCGCGCTGTCATTCCCTCTGCCATGGTCTCAATAAAAGTATCAATTGATGCGGTGTTGCATGCAAGGGAAACAAAGCTCGTGAAATTTGGGAAAGAAGAGAGACAGAGTGAGAGGGGAAGTCTGACAAAGAGAATGAGAAGGCAGAGATCACAAACAGAAGAATGGTCGAAAGAAGGAATAATTCTCTATTCTCTTGATAGCTACAGTAACAGGCTAAATGGACACGCGTGGGATGCCCGTGAATCCAACAGAATGCAGTTAAGCCAGAACTGTAAAACAGAAAGCAAAAGAAAAAAAAAAAAAAGAATGCTTAGACAGGTTAAGGAACAAATATGCAGCTCAAGTAATAATTATAGATTTAATTAAATATAGTCCCAAAATTTGAGGGGTAATTGGGTTGTTCGTGCGCTTCTTCTAATATTTGTCTGGTGACATGACAATGTTTTCGAGGTTTTATCTATGAGCCCGGTAATAGGTTATGTATATTCCAGATTTAAAATGCGAGTAGCCGTTGAGTTGGGTGCTTATGCTAAAGGAGGCTGTCTCATTTCCAGAGTTAAATTATAGATTGCCCCGAGTTAGGGTGTTTATGTTAAAGGATGTTGCTCTGTTTCTACAATCAAACTGCAGGTGGTCCCCATGAGCTGTGGCCCTTATGTTGATAGCGTGTATCTCTTTCAGAGCTAAACCACAGGTGTCACGTGAGCTAGGCCCTCATGCTGATGGAGGGAGTATGATCCGAGGTGAGCCAAATGAGCCGAGGTGATAAGGGAGGGGAAGTTCTGGCTGAAGTGTGAAGAGATGAGAGTCAGACGGAGGTTTAGGAAAGAGAGAAAGAGAAAGTGAGAGACGAGAAAGATAAGAAGCAAACAAGTAATATTTTCTCCTTTCTGCCCAGCACGGTAATGGGCTTTATACAGTAAGTGGCAAGTGTGGCCCACGTGCAACTATTAACAGACTTATAACAAATTCAGCTATTAATTACTATAACAAATTCAGCTATAACAAATAGTGCACGTGTGTGGAGAATATTCACTATTAACAAATTCAATCAGCAGTAACTAAATGTAATCAACAGTGCATGTGTGTGGTCAAGAACTAAATGTAATCGCGGAACTTGAGCGGTGGTTGGATAGTCCGGGTGCTCCTTTGTATAGTTGTGGTTGGTGTCAAGAGTGTGTCCCTGGAACCATGGAGGAGCCCCGCAACATTGCCAGGTCTATAAAAAATAACCTTGTCCTCAAGGTGGAAGGTAGAGAAATCCTGTTGAAGCTCTATGATAGCCTCCCAGGTGGCTTTCTCGGGAGTTTTGGTCTGCCATTGCACCAAAATTTGGGAGATGGGTCGGTTATTTTGGAGAGTTTGTTAAAACCCGAGGATTTGCTGTGGTTGCAATAGTGGTTGGGAGCCCTAGGCGTCCACGGGCAAGTCGAATGTTGGGCTGCTTGGGTTGCCACGGCATGCTTGAGTAAGGAAACATGGAAGACGTTATGTATCTTGGAATGTGCCGGTAAATCTAGGCGGTAAGCAACAGCACCCACTCGTTTCAAGATGCGGAAAGGAACATAAAATCGTTTGGCTAGTTTGTTTGTCTATCATTTTGCCACTAAATTTTGACGGTACGATTGCAGATGCACATAGATGGAATCTCCAATCTAAAATTCCCTTTCGGTTTGGTGAGAATCTGCTTGCTGTTTCCGAAGTCGTGCTTGCTGTAAGTTGGCTTTGAGGATGCTCAGAACAATTGTTTGGGTAGATATCAGCTTGTCAACTGAGGCTATGGGAGAGGTGCCGTGAACATAGTTGGGAAGTGTTGGGGGCGGCCGCCCATATACAGCTTCGAATGGGCTCATCTTTATTGAAGAATGTCAGGCCGTATTGTAGTTCCATTTGGCCTTGAGTAAGTATTGAACCCACGAAGAAGGAAGTCCAGTTGTGAAATAATGTAGATAATCCTAGAGGCATCGATTTACGACTTCCATTTGGCCATCCGATTGTGGATGGTATGCGCTGCTGGTGGATAGTCGGGTCCTCTACAATTTAAAGGGTTCCTTCCAGAATAGCTTCATGAAAAATGGGATCTCGGTCGGAGACTATATCTGCGGGAAACCTATGCAATCTGCAAATATCTTTGACGAATATCTCCACAAGTTGAACTGCCGAAAACTGGGCTTCCAACGTAGGAAAATGAGTGTATTTGGAAAGCCGATCCACGACCACCATTATAACCGATTTGCCAAGAGAGGGGGGCAAATGAGTAATAAAGTCCATGGAGATGGACTCCCAGATGTTACCTAGAATGGGCGTGGTTGAAGGAGACCTTGTGGTGCTGTATTTATTGGTTTCACTTACTAACACACCTGGCACTCGTTGACGAAGTTGCGTACTTCTTTACGCATCTACGGCCAGAAGAAAATGGATGTGATTCGGGAGGTGCGGTGGATCCCCGCATGTCCCCCAAGCGGCGAGTTGTGATACTCCTGTAGTATCAACGCTGGAAGGGCAGATTCGGGTGGCACCCAAATGCGATTTCAAAAAAAAATCAGCCCATCCCACCAAGAGTACTTCGGATGATCTCCCGGATTTTCTTTAATAGATTTAGCGAGAGCGGAGGAGTCGGGATGCTGCTTGTAAAACTTTCTTAGGGCAGTGAGCAAGGCCAAAACTAGCTAGGAGACAGCTTTTAAGGCCAAGCAAGTCCTTGCTTCCGGCCTCGACAAAGCGTCAGCAGGCCCATTTGTCTGCCCGGGTCGGTACACAATATCGAAATTAAATCTCAGCAATTTGGTGATCCAGCGCTGCTGCTTTGGAGTGTGGATAGTTTGGGTCAGTACTATCTTGAACGGTTGATGATCTGTTTGGATGGTGAATTTGGTGCCTAATAAATACTGGTGCCATTTTTTAATAGCCTTTGAGACAACGTAGAGTTCTTTAATGTAGGTGGATGATGCCTGCATCTTTGGACAGAGTTGCTTGCTAAAGTAAGCGAGGGGCTGTCTCTCCTAGAGTAGTACAGCCCTGATGCCTTGTCCGGATGCATCGGTTTGGACCACGAAGGTCTTGGTAAAATCTGGCTGGGCAAGCACCAGAGTGGAAGTGAGAGCGGCTTTGAGTGAGGCAAACGCTTGTGCTGCATCAGCTGTCCAAACGAACGCATTTTCACGCAGCAATTGTGTTAGTGGAGCTGAAATCTGGGTGTACCGGTGCGCAAAGCATCGGTAGTAGCTTGCTAGCCCCAAGAACCCGCGCAGTTGAGTTATATTGGCCGGTGGTGGCCAATTCTGGACAGCAGCGATTTTGGATGGATCGACCGCCACGCCCCGCTCTGAAATAACATGGCCGAGATAGATAGTGTGGTCCGTCTGAACTTGCACTTGGACTGCTTTGCAAAAAATGAATTCGTTTGTAGGATAAGCAAAACCTGGGCTAGGTGTTGGAGATGGGCCTCCCACGAGAGGTTGTAAACCAGAATGTCGTCGAAGAAAACCAACATGGACCGACAAAGCACAGTCTGAAAGATCTCGTTCATTTCTGATTGGAAAGATGAGGGGACGTTTGACAACCCGAACGGCATGATCAGAAATTCATAGTACCCTTCGTGAGTATGAAAAGCTGTTTTATGAATGTCATTGGGATGTACTCGCATCTGGTGATACCCGGCTCGCAAATCGAGCTTAGAGAATATCTAGCTCCAGCCAACTCATCTAACAGCTCATCCACTGTAGGAATTGGAAACTAGTCATTCACCATAATGGCATTGAGGGCATGGTAGTCCACACAGAACCGCCAGCTTTTGTCATGTTTCTTCACAAGCAAAACGGGAGATGAAAATGGGCTAGTGTTGGGGCGAATGGTTCTGTCCTCAAGCATTTCTTGGATCATACGTTTCATTTCAGCCTTTTGGAAGTGTGGGTACCGGTAGGGTTTAACATTCACGGGTTTGAAATTTGATTTTAATGGTATGCGGTGATCAGTGGCCCGACAGGGAGGTAGGCTGCAGGGTGGAGAAAATAACCCTGCGAATGTGGAGAGGAGCTGTTGAAGTGCTGTCCGTGTTGTGGAGGGAACATCCACGGGTAGGAGGTCTATGGAGGGAGAGAACTCCTCTTGGTGGCTCAATGTGGTTTCCAGCGCAGGTGTAACTATCAGGTGGTAATAGGTGGCGGCTACTCTGGTTATTTCACTTCACCTCAATTGTCCCAGAGTCATTGCAGATATAGTGGCTGATTGCAACCTACTTAAAGTGAGCTGTGTACCTGCATGGTCAAAGCTCATTCACAATGCCTTACAGTCGAATAATGCAAGACTGATCGTAGCTAGCCATTGAACCCCAAAGACTACATCTACTCCATAAATCGGCAGTAGGTATAGGTCCACATGAAATTTGGATTGGTCCAAAGATACTAGCGTGTTTGATCATATTCCCTTGCAATGTAATGAGTCTTCATTGCCCATCGTGACATTAAGGTGTTGGGACGGCTGGCTAGGTAACCCCAAGATTTTAGCCACCCGAGTTTGGAGAAAGTTGTGAGTGGAGCCGTTGTCCACCAAGATGATGACAGGCCATCCAACAATTTGGCCTTACAACCGTAATGTGGATGGAACAAAATGACCCTCTAGAGCATGAAGGGAGATAGTGGGAGTGGGGTCTTGCAGGTTTATCTGTGGTTCAGTGTCAGGAGGATCTGGTGAGTGGGGTGCAAGACCAAGGGCTGCTTCTTCGGTGAACTGTGGTTCAAATAGTAAAGTGTTGTCCTTCGCATCAATCATACATAGGAACTGAGGAGGTCCACACCGATGGCCTGGAATGAATCGTTCATTACAATTAAAACAAAGTCTACGTTCACGTTGAGCTGCTATCTCAACCGGGGTAAGCCTCATGATGGGCAGTTTTGGAGGTAAGCTCAAAGATGGGGGTGGGTGTGTAGGAGCTCCCAGAGCCTGATATGGTTGTTTGGAAGTTATTGAACGGTGGAGATTGGAACGGGCGGCATCAATTTTTTCCTCCATTATCTTGGCCATCCCTATGGCCTCTGGTAATATGGGAGGTTTCAGCAGTAAGAGCTCACGTCAGATGTTGCCCTGCAAGCCAGAGATAAAGCAGTTCAAGAGGTTTAGAGAGGTGAGGCTCGTAGTTCGTTTGGACAGGGCCTCAAACTCAGTCATGTAGGTAATTACGGTAGAGTTTTGTCGTAGCTTGTAGAGCAGAGCTTCTAGATTGGAATAAGTGGAAGGGCCGAACCTTGATTCTAGATCACGGGTCAAGGCCTCCTAGGTCGTGAGTTGTTGGATTGCGTGCATCTATTGATACCACTGGCGTGCAAATCCGGTCATATAGAAGGCTGCGATTGCTAGTTTCTGTTCGGTTGGTGTAAGGTGATAATGAAAAAACCGTTCAATTTGAAACAGCCATCTGAGCACATTATCTCCGAAGAAAAAAGGGATTTCGAGTTTGGGTAAGTGTACGGACGGTGCAGAATGGAAGTCAGGCGGCGCATGTGGAGAAATAGTTAGGGTTTATGTAGGTGGGGAGGGATTTGTGGTTGGGATCGCCATAAATGCGGGACTAGGAAGTAAGGGGGGATTGACAGATGATCTAGGTTGCGCTTCGATTCGGGCTAAGGAATGAAAAATATCCGCTAGGGGTTTCTGTAAATGTTTATTAATGGAGGCGTTTGAAGCAATACCTTTAGAGTGATGTTGTAGAGTGGCGGCAAAACTCTCCGATTGTTGTTGTAGAGCGACCATCATCTCCTTGAGCCTCGATATTGATTCCTCCAAGGATTTGTACCACGCCGTCATGTCCTCGGCCATGGTCTTAATAAAAGCACCAATGATCTGAGGTGAGCCAAATGAGCCGAGGTGATAAGGGAGGGGAAGTTCTGGCCGAGGTGTGAAGAGATGAGAGTCAGACAGAGGTTTGGGGGAGAGAGAGAGAGAGAGAGAGAGAGTGAGTGAGTGAGTGAGAGACCAGAAAGATAAGAAGTAGACAAGTAATATTTTCTCCTTTCTACCTAGCACGATAATGGGTTTTATACAGTAAGTGGCACATGTGGCCCACGTGCAACTATTAATAGACTTATAACAAATTCAGCTATTAATCACTATAACAAATTCAGCTATAACAAACAATGCACGTGTGTGGAGAATATTTACTATTAACAAACTCAATCAGCAGTAACTAAATGTAATCAGCAGTGCATGTGTGTGGTCAAGAACTAAATGTAATTGCGGAACTTAAGCGGTGGTTGGATAGTTTGGGTGCTCCTTCGTGTAGTTGTGGTTGGTGTCAGGAGTGTGTCCCCGGAACCATGGAGGAGCCCAGTAACAGAGTAACACTTGCGGAGTCAAACCACCAGAGTTGCACGTGATGGGAGCCCAAGCGATGAAGTTATCATAAAAAACTACGGATTAATATGGTGTTAGGTGTACAAGCAGGACACCATTTTTTCTCATTACTTCGAATGAAAAATGGCATTGACTGAAGGCTACAACCAGTTTTTGGACACTGCCTGCACAAAGGAGAGTGGGGCGGCTGATTTGAAAAGGAGGAACCTGTTAATGGAGTTTGAAAGAATCCTTGCAGATCAAAACACACAAATTGTAGATTACTAGTTGTTTTATATCTTGTTTCAGATTCGACAGCAGACACAATACCTTTAGGGATACTAGTCATATCATATTCTCAAATCAATTTTTTAGTTTTGTATAATTTTGTGGAGTATTAAATCTTGCTGAAAGATATTAGATTCCACATTTATTGAAGATTATTGTAAAGATCTTTTAAATTGGAAGATTTACTCAAAAAAACTAATAGTACTAAGATAGTTGCTAGGTTGTAGATCTAAAGAAGGATGGTCACAAATTTAGAGTCAATAGACTAAGGTAGCACATTTGTAATTTGGTTTGTAGATTGGTTCTTTTTAATACATTTGTAATAGGATGGTCACTTTCGAAGGATTATATTTTGATAATTAAATTCATGATGTCATTGTCATAATGGCTTTTGTAACCGAAATGACTTGGTAATGACACATTAAATGCAAAAATAAGTAGTTGCAAATTACATCATTTTTCAATTATTCCATAATGAAGCACGTTGGATTTAAATTGAGAGAAAGACGTGTCATCATTTGGTTGATGCTCGGAGAGCAATGGGTCATTTGGATTAGCATTGTTTAAAATGCATCACTTCCAATTTCATTTGTCATTTCAAATTTAAACGTATTTTACTTTTGTTTTTAACCTATAACTGTGCCTTCTTCTTTATCCTATGTTAATGAACAAAGCTCCTGATTTCTCTACTCATCTTGCTTTTAATCTTTCATTGCTCCACAAAAACACCAGGAAGAAGATATCATCTCTTGCTTGTCTGTGAACAATATATTGGGTATTTATGACAAGTACAACATTTATTCTGCTACTCTTTTTAGAGTTCATTTTCCTGATGAGAGGGCTTGCTCTCTTAAAGATAACTTCATTGATGTATATAAAGCTCTTCCAAATGATAGCCTCCTGATTCTTATAGCAAGAGAATTCATTAAAATAATAGAGGCTTTTGATGTTCTCATTGCTCACTTTCATCCTAACACCATCAAATATATTAAAGCGTTATGTGTCTTTCTTTGGAGTTGAGATATTAGATTAGATGTTTAGATGATCAAAATTATTTTTTCCTTTAATTAAGAAAATGATTGAATTTATTCATCTTTTTAAAAGGAGTTTAAAATAAGTGGTTAAAATCTAGATTCAATAAAAAACTAAAAAGATAGATTCTTCTAGATAAGGGTTTCCACTAATTAGATTTTATCGAATAATTGGGGTAATATCAACTCAGTATTTTTTGGTTCTGTTCTGGAGAATGAACAGTCTATGATTAGATCATATGATCTAATCGAGTTAAAGAACACGCAGCCGATTTACATAAAATTGGCAATTTTCTTACCCAAGCATCCCTGGGTACTGTAAACTGGCACGTTGTCCTTGGAGGGGAGGCCATTGCTGATTTGCCTACTCGCCCATTGAAAAAGAGGAAGAGCATTTTTACAAATCCTTTTACTAGGGGTTCCATTGACCGACCCAACATTGAAATAACATGTTGCCAGCTTCTTATTCGGATGATGATGATATTTTAAAAATTGTCAATGATGCTTTTGAGGACTGCATAGCTGAAGTTAGGGTTAGGATGAGAGTTGAGGGATTTGTGCATCCATCAATTCTAGCTATCATCTCTTCCCTTGTTGGATCATCAAAGGAGACGCCAACTTTAAATTTTGAAGAGGGTATCTCAACTATTTCTTCAGGAGAGAAGTATTATTCTATGCATTATTTCTCAAATGAGGATGAGTCAATATTTAACACTCTGTTATTGGTGAGTATAGGATTTCAATCTCATTTGGCTCTTCTACATCTGGTTAACCAATTTTTAGTCTTTTTGTAACTTGTGCTGCCTTCTTTGGACCAAAAAGCAATATTGTACATATTACTAGAGAGTTTGATACTCATTCTTTATCATCCTCTCCAAGTTATATATCCTCTCCAAGTTATATGGGGTATGAAGCTTCACATGGAGCCACAGGTTTTGATATTCCTTTGTTTCATATATCTTTGCCTCTATTTGCTGAAAACATTTATCTATACCAAACCCTAACACAGTTGGATCATCTTTAGGTTTTACTCTCAGAGGAAGTCTTCCAACCCAAAAGGTAGATTTTTAATCCTTAAAATCAAGCTATTCTTCTATGTTTATATTGTTAACTCAAATCTTTTTCTACAGTCAAAAATCTTGTGCAACAGATAAGGAGCAGGTTATACAATCAAGACTATGAAATTGCTTATCTCATTTTTATGTTAAACCTTATGTGTTTAGAGATTTACAGTTCAAAGCTATGATTGTTGAAGTTAGGGCGTGATTTTTAAAGATCAATCAGTCTATCTTGGAAAAAAAGCGGCCAAATAGATGAGCAGAACTCATTACTATGTTGATCAAGTTTTGATTATTGAATATCGATCCAATTATTTTGAGGATAGATTCCTTGAGGCTGAATGACGTGCTACAATAGCTATAGGTGCAATAGATGGATTAAGAGTTGAAGATGCATGGCTTGAGGAGTTAGTAAGGTGGAGCATCTATTTTGTAGAGCTTGGTTCTTTACTTCATTCTTGATTTAATAAATGTATCCATATTTACAAAAGAATTGTTTCTTTGGTGGCTCCTATCTTTCTTATTGACTGTTTGGATATCAGAAACTTTAAAACTACTTAAGCTTATGAGTTCAAGAATTTAAAAAAACAATCAAGCTCTCCAACTTTTGGCTCTAGTTCCATACTTCAGCTGTAAGATTGCCGATCAATGTTAATCTTTGAATCTTGTAACCTCATGTGATAGATGGATATGAGAATGATGTAATTTACTCTTCAATGTATGTATTTTAACTTTTTTTTTAATCTTCGTATATCCATTACTCTTTAAATTGATGTTGATTAGCTGATTTGAGTCTTTACTCAAAACATATCCAAATTGGTTACTAGATAAGTCCTTAGACTAGTGTTATCGAAGAGGGAGAACTCTGGTCTTCGATCATTTGACTGATTGTATATATCCTATAAAAGGAAAATTCACCACCTATACATTTATAAAATTCTTTAGATTTAATAAGTCGGTTGACTATTAATAGTCTAGTATTAATTGACTTTATCAGGCTTGCATTTTAACCTCTCAAAGGGATATTAGTCATCTAGTTCTCAAACCCCCGAGTCTTGTAGAATTTTGGGTGTGTAAATATCCCTGAAATTGTATGATTTTATTGAACCTATATCATAACTGTTTATTTGAATCAATGTATTTAATATACAAGGTGTCCAAACCAAATGTCCGACTAAGGGTTAGTGAACATCATATAAAAAATACACATGCAAGCAAATTGAGAAGTAATAAATTTAAAAGGTAACTTTATCAATAACTTATAAAATAATTTACAATACATAGGCGTTCTAGAATGAGGGGTGGTAGGGCATTCCTCTATGTTCCTATGTTGGCCCTTTCATTAGTAGTATTGTTTAAGGTGGAGGGTGTTTTAAATTTGAGAGACTAGCTAGTATGTAACTTATATGCGCCGTTACGAAGTACCATTAATACAAAGGATGGACCCTCTTAAGTTAGAGATAATTTATTTTTGTGTGTAAGTTTCTCAATTTTTTTGATATTTCTCAATACCATGTCTCTGCCTCAAAAGTCTACGCTTTCATCTTTTTATTGTAATATCTAATAATTATTTGTTGATAAGCTGTTGCTTGATTGCGTGCGGATTCTCTGACTTCTTCTAATAGAGCCAAATTTTGTCTAAGAAGTTGAAGATTTTGATTTGAGGTAAAATTTTTCACTTGATAGTTTGGTAGTCCTATCTCTATTAGGATTCCTCTTTTTGTTCAATAACATAGATTGAAGGGTGTTTTTTGAATGGATTTTTTTAGAGTCGTTTGGTAAGTCTAAAGTATGGATAGATGCTCAGCTACCCAATCTCCTCCAACTTTATCCGACTTCGTCTTTAACCAATTGATTATTGACTGGTTCGTTATTTTAACTTGTCCAAGAGTTCGAGATCAATATATGGATAAGTCTAATACTAAGATAGTAATAATATTTTGTGAACCTTTTGTCTAACAATTGAGTACTATTATCGGTTATTATGATCTTTGATAACCAAATCTATAGACAATATTTTGGTGTACAAATTCTGTTACATTTTGTTCTATAATTTTTGTCAATGGAAAAGCTTCTACCTATTTTGTGAAATAATCTACCAACATGATAATAAATTTTCTTTTGCCGGTTGTTAAAGGAAATAGATGTAGCATATCAATCTCCAATTGTGCGAATGGCTAAGGAACCTACAAAGCTTGCAGTTTCGAATGTAATTGTCTGGGTACACTTCTATGAATTTGTCAATTATTACATTTTTTAATGAACTCAATCACGTCTTTCTTCGTAGTTAGCTAAAAATAGTCCTATCTCATGGTCTTGAAAGCCAAATTTTTTTCCTATAGGTGCTCCCCATATGTTGAGATGTATTTCTCTGAGAGTATATTCGGTTTTAGTTGGAATTAACAATGGATATAGAGTATTGAATAATATTTTCTATATAGTGATCTATCCACTATAGTATACTAATTTGCAATTTTTAAAATCTGCTTTACCTCCATTGGATTGCTCAAAAACATTCCATTATTAAGGTATTTAATATAAGAAGTCATTCAAGTTATCTCATTAGATACTTGAAAATTTTTTTCTTGTTCCTTGATACTAGGCTTCTGAAGCACTTCTCTCATATTTCGAGCATACTATTCTAAATAACTAAATGTTGTTATTTTGGAAAGTCAATTAATTTTTCAATTAACTTCTCTAGGGAATGGACAATTTCAAATTTATTAAGGAATAACAAGAGATCTTACACCTTGTGGAGGTATTTAGTTAGGTTTGGATTGGTTGTCTTAGGGTTAGTTAACCCTTGATTAACCTCCAATTTGGAATCACCATAGACCATTAGGTTCTTGACGATACGTTCGTTGGGAAACTTCAATTCAGTTAGTAGAACATAATATTTAGCTACATTGTTAGGTGTTGGTAACCCAAATATAGCTGAGTGTTTAATCTTGAATCATTTATATTAGAATAATATTATTCAAGCTTCGTCACCTATTTGAGAGGATGCTTCATCAAGATGCAATGTCCATGTAAGCAAGGAATTATCTGATGAAGCCCCATGTGTTTAATTGTTACATCTAAGATTGGAGTTGTTATTTTAATAATAAAGTCTGTAAAAGTTTGACATTTTATAAATGGTTAGGTCTGAAATTCTATGTCAAACTCTGTCAACTCAATTGACCATTTAATCAAGAGTCCATATACTTTTGAATTTTATAGGATCCTTTTTAAAGGTAGTCTATTAAGATCACATTTTTGTGGGATTAAAAATATGATCAAAGTTTTCTTGTAGGAAAATAAGAATAAAGCAACATTTTCTATTCTTGCATACCAATTTTTCAAATTCGCCGGGATCATATTAACATAGTATATTGGTCGCTAAATTTTTTCTTCTCCTTTGACTAGAACAACACTTAGAGTTGTCTCTAATATGGTCAGGTAAGAATATAATTTTTCATCCTTCTTAAGACAAGTTAATTAGGGTGGTTGTGCTCGATATTCTTTTGAATCTTGGAAAGCTTGTTCGCACTTATTCATCCACCAAAAATCGTATGTCTTTACTCCTCTTAATATTTTAAAGAATGGTAAATATTTCTTCACTAGTTTCTCCATAAATTAGGATAAGACTCCAAGTCATCTGATTAACCTTTTGATCTCCTTAATAGTTTGAGGTTACTCCACATCCATTATAACTTTTATCTTCTCTATATTTGCCTCTATCCCATATTGTGAGACAATGAAGCTGAGAAATTTACCAAATGTTACCCCAAAAATGTGTATAGTCGGGTTTAATTTTATTCGGTGTATTGTAAGTACTTCAAATGTCTTGACCAAATCGTTAATATGATCATCGCATACAATATTGACTAGCTTATTATCAACATACACCTCTATATTTTTTATAATTTGCTATTTATGAATTTTGTTCATTAACCTTTGATAAGTTGCGTTAACATTCTTCAAGCTTAAAGCTATTACTTTGTAGTAATGGGTTCCATGGTTTATCATGAATGAAGTCATTTCTTCTTTTTTTAGATTCATTCAAATCTAATTATATTTGAAATAGGCATCTATCAAACTCATTAGATGGTGCCTAGATGTTGAATCTACTAGTTGATCAATTATCAATAGTAGAAAACTATCTTTCTAACATACTTTATTCTCATCCTTGAAATAGATGACATCCTCCATTTCCTGATACACATTTTGATAAGAATGACATTATATAAACAATCTAAATAATTGACCTCTAATGAATCTAGCATCTATCAGTTTCTTGACCTCTTTAAAAATTGCTCTAAATTTTTCAATGAGGTAGTTTTGTCTTTTTTATCTGACAAGCATGTATTGAGATATGAAACTTAACTTGTGAATCATTATTTTTATCGGAATGTCTAGCATATCTATTGGAGTATGGGTAAAGATATTTGAATTGGTCCGCAAAAACTCAATTAATTTTTGCCTTAGATTTTGATCCGATGAAGACTCAATCTAAACTTAGTTATTCAGGTCTATTGAATTTAGAGAAATTTAGAGAGATGACTATTTGGATTGTTCCTATTAAAGGGAGGCCTCATCCCGAAGATCGAATTTCTCTACTGGTTGTGGAAGAGTTGGGCCATTGATTTGCATCAAGTAGCAACTCCATCCAATAACCTAGTCCCCATTGACTTCTCTAATCCTATATCTAATTGGAAACTTCATTTTAAGATATGTAATTGAAGTGGTTACTCCAAATATTATCAAACATGGTCTCCTAATATTACATTATAGACCGAAGGGGACATTGACAATTGAAAAAGTTAGTCAATGGTAAGTCATTTTTGGATATATTCTTATCGTAACCTTTAGATATTCAATTTCCTTTACATGGGTCAGTTCATTGTCAAGGCTATATAGTAGTCCATCTGATGGTTGCATTCAACTGCTTTTGACGCCTCTTTTTATGAATGCATTGGGACAAAATATTTCTCGAGTTTCTATTATCAATAAATACTCATTTTAACTAGTAGTTCTGGGTCCCATCAGATACGAGTATAAATGCAATAAGAGGATCAAAATGGAAAAATATTACATGTGTCATATTATCATTATTAAAGCTAATGATCACTTTTTACCTCTAGTTTTTGTCTCTTGTTGGCAGAAGCTTCTTGTGAATAATCTAAAGCCTTTTTACTTGCAGTTCTAGTCGATATTATGCTAATGACTCTTGCTTCTATATTATTTTATGATTATTCAATCTGCTCCTCATCATCTTTATCATCACCTAGGGGCCCACCCAAGATTCTGTAAATACTTCTTGAGGTACTACTTTATTATCAGGGTCTTATTTTCCTTCTGAAATGTCCAATAGTATTCAATATTGTGTCTAAGAGATTGATGGTAGAAATAATACTTAGACTGATTACCTTCTAAGTGGTTCTTGACTAGCTTGGGCCAATTTTGGAATTATTATTTTGAATTTGCATTAGAATATTCATCTAGGTGCCATTTAGTGATGTAGTTCGGCGGCTTATATCCTCCCTAACACCTAACTTGACCCTTTGTTGCTTTTGATAATGCTTAGTGGATGAGTTATAGCCATTTCTCTTTTTTCCTCCTCCATTTGTCCTAGAATGATACTCATAAGTATAGTGTTTATGCGTCTTTGCTTCATTCGCCTCTTCTGTTACTATGTAGGTTCAGGCGATAACTTCTACGTCAGGTAGGAACTTAAGAGGTACACATAGCTTAGAGGTTGGCCAATTGTGGATTAGGATTGTTCAAGAATGTCAAGCACCTTGATCGCGGGTCATTTTAAGAAAGCCAGTCCTCAGGGAATTCTACGACCTTTTTGGAAAAGTTATTGTCACATCAGTCTACTTTTCTGCCTTTTCAAACCCCCTATAAAGAATATATAAGAGTTTGCTTTACAGAACACGTATAAGTTAACTCAGAAAATATAGAAAGCAATAGGAGAGAGCAACAAAAGGGAAGAAGAAGAAAATCTGGTATCATCTTTGCTCGAAGATTTGAAGTCGAATTCACATTATTTCACCTATAGGTATTCCAAAGTATATATGCTGCACATCATTTGGTTCTGCTATGACTTTGTATTACACATGTTGGTGCTTATGTTTCTACTTGTTATCTGCTATTGCGGTGAAGACTCTGCGTGGTGCACTCACTATACTGCAGTGTAGTGGAAGTTTATATAGACTCAGGTATATGATTTTCGATGTTATACTTTTTTGCTATTTAATACGTATTTCAAATCTGGATAATAATTCGAACCTATCAAAATGGATAACCGAACCTTCTTATTTGAATCCTGTACACCACAATGTCATCCAATAGGATAGTAACCATGAAGACATTTAGTTTTATCTCATCAGTGAATTTTGATATGCCTATGTCATTAGCATTAACTTTAGCCAAAAAAATACTTTATGCTCTCGTTAGGAACCTATTGGATATTGACAAGGTGTTAAGGTTGTTTTTCTTTCCTCCAATGGGAGTCAAATTCGTATAGGAATTGATCAGTAAGTTCCTGAAATGATCAGATTGAATTTGATTTTAGTTTTTAGAATCAAATTCTTATATCTTCCTTTAAAATTAAAGGAAAGTAGAGGCAAATTGCGATATCCTCTAAATTCAAGCAGTGATAGGAAGTGGTCTAAATGAACTACTAGATCAGTACTGCTATCATATGTTTCAAGTACTAACATTTTAAATTTATGGGGGAGTTAATACCTCTTTATTTCTAAGGTGAATGGTGTACGATACAATTCAATTGTCTATCTAACAATGTTTTTCCTGAAAAACTATTGTTTAATTCTTTTTATTCATTTCTCAACTTTATCAGTGGAAGTAATTCTTTTAATATTCAGGAATGTCATCAATTGTAAATAATTAGTAGACAAGCCCTATATCTATTTTGTTAGGATAGTTTAAGGCATAATTTTGTATAGTCTCTCTACTTGGATGGAAGGACGTCTGGAATCTCAGATATACTAAAGATTCCATTGCTTAGGGTTCTCTTCGCTAGCCTCAAAGTTTCAGTGTCCTTTGAGTTAGGATGGAGTAATGCGAATGGGTATCTAGGGGGCCACCGGTATCCTTGGCTAAGGGTGGTACCCCTTTGAAATGACTTTCTTTCCTTCGGCTCCTTTCTAAAGGTCAATGCCTACAATTGGAGGACTTTATCATTGTAATTCTGGCCCTCAACTTTGTTCCGTAAGGACTTCAATAATTCTGGAATATCTATAATTTGGGTTGTCAAAGCCTTAATATCTAGGTTTGCCAATGATGGAGTAGTCTTATAGTTGCCTACCTTAGGAATAATGCCATGAGATTGGATATCATTTAGCAGCTAGCTTGACTGTTTATGTGTTTTTGCATTTACCATTTTATTAATTTGTCAAAGGAAAGAAGTTTTGAGACTAGTGTGACCTTAATCAAGTAGGAGGAAACGGTTTGATAACGTTTTCGTAGATAATGCCAATGATGTGTTTCCTGAATCTAGATAATAATTCGAATCTACCAAGATGGACAATTGAATCTTTTTACCTGAATTTTGTGCATCATAATGTCAAATATGATATCAAAGGATTTAGGATTCACTTTCTGGTATATTTTTTGACACTTAAATTAGTGTTCTTTTAAAAAAATGAAAATATTTTAGAAAAATAAAGATGTGAGAAAGTGGATGAAGGAGGTTAGAGCTTTGTACTTATTCTATATATATTTTCTTCTTCTCACCCTTGTTTTTAGAAAAGTAGGCACATCTATCGCCTTATTGCCAATCAGTGGTGATTTCCTAAAGAGGAATAATTGTTTATCATCTGAGCAATTATTTTTCCTTAAAATTGAATAATTTAGTGGTTTATTATACTATGAATTCAATTTATATCAATTAAGTGTATTAATTGCTTACTTGATTTAATTGGCCAATTAAGATAAATATTTAGTTCATTTAACCATTCGGCGTGATTAACTATCCGATTCAATTAACTTTCTGGCCATTCAAAACTCCAGTTTTTAGTATACTCAACAGTTTGAATGCTCAAGTACTCGATAATTAGGTCGTTCGGCCAGACTTTTTTCTGATAGAGGCTCAACAACTTGGATGACTCACACCTCTTCATAGGTTTTTTTTATTTGTGGGCACTATATATTAGTCGATCAGGTTTAGACGATATCCTATACTATCTATGCGTGGTTATAGTTACTCTTTGCCCATTTTGCTTTATAAAGAGAGGAACCAAATAATTTAGGTTATATATATATATGTGCGTGTGTATGTTTTGTTATCAATAACTGATAATTGATGTTTATGTATTATTTTAGCGTCGGGCAATGACAATTACTTTTGGTGTTGATTGGAAATTTAAGGTGGGTGAAATTGGAACCAAAAGTGTAAAATGACTAAAGTTGGAGTAAACAAAAATGAGAAATGGCCCTATGAAAGTTTATCGTCAAATGACAATGTAATTTAAATTATTGCTACTTCTAGAAAATATTCTTTAATATGAACAAAATAATAAAAATAAATTTATATAGTCAACATTACTTGGCACAATTTAGGGCCACTATTGTTACTGTTGTTGCTTGCGCATATAAATGATTTCATTACTTGAATTCACCAAGGGAAGTATGGTAGGAGAAGAGGCAGTGCTCTCAGCGAAAGATACACATCAATGCTAGTGCCTCATCCTCATTAAGTCATAGCCAGGTGGAAGAAAAGCCGAGCTTTGAACGACAACCAAAGATATTATGAATACTCATACGTGGTCTCGATGGTTAAGTTTATGTTTTCTAAATTTGTTCCAAATCCTCATACCGAAAGTCGATGGGAGTGGGAGAGGAAATTCTCTTGCATTCAAACTCAGAAGGGGGGGGGGGATTTTAGAGGATACCCGGCCATGAGTTCCGCATGTTGTGCTTCTTGGCAATGAAAAGAGTATCAGATGCTGGAATATGTGCTCCCTTTCACTCATCAGATGACTTGGGAGTGATTATTATCATTAGCAATCGAGCTCGACAAAAGGAATTAATGGTGGCAGGAGAAGAGTGTTAAGGAGATTCAAGGTTGGTTTTGAAGGGGAGTAGCTGACCTAGTCTGTAGGCTAGAGCTTGGTGGAATCAGGAGGCAGCTGGGATCTTCTAAGCACGAGCTCGGGTGAGAGAGAGTGAGGTTTAAGGAGAAGAAAGTAGGAAGGCATTGAGACGAAATGGAGTGATGTAGTAAATGCTTGTGTCAAGATAATAATGTTAGACATAAATCGGTCTTCAATATTCAAAAATATCCTATATGAAGACTAAATGCAAAATTAAAATTAAGGATCAAAACTAATATCACATTATTGAAGCTGCTACAACATTACTCGAATTTTAGTGAAATTATCAACTGGTTTTTGATCTTCTAAGCCTTAATCCTTTTTAGCGATGGTGTATTATCAGAGAATAAGATTTAGAGACTCAAAACCAAGTCACCCGATATATGGACAATTTTCATCAAATTGTCCATAGTGGTTACCATGAGAGGAGGGAGTTGGGCAAAACAGTTACCAAACGTGGACCATTATCTGTTATTTTTTTAAAAATTAAATAACTAATATTTTCTCACTTAATCCATATTTTACTTAATATGATAATCAAAAATTTATGAATCCTCATTCTTAATAAACAAATACATGAATCATA
>JAODPA010112202.1:0-19385 GCA_025585075.1 Nepenthes mirabilis
CCGCGTCTGTATTGATGTTATGAATTTTGTTTCATACTAGATGGCATCTCTCTAGATCCAATATAGTAGTTAGAGGTACTGTATTGGAGCCATGGATGATATGGCAGTGTGTGATCCTGTGTGGTGTGTTGTAGGCTTGATGTTAAGTCTTTTGATAGATGTGTGCTTGTGCAGGACCTATTTGAACAGGTTGTATTTCGGTTCTTCGTCCAATTACAGAGGAAACTCTGCTCAATTTTCTGCTGAAATTTATAATTCTAATTATGGGTATTAATGATGTATTATTGACGGAGGGTTATTTAAGGAAAATAACTCGGTCCGTCACACCGAAACTTCTACAGAGGTTGTGGAAGGTACACTTTCTATCTGTGACACTTCTAGTCATGTGCTCTTTGACTCAGGATCTACCCACTCATTTGTGTCCCATGAGTTTGTAAAGTATCTTACGACCATCCCTCAAGTTCTTGACTGCCCATTGATGGTCGCCTCACCCACAGGGTCGTCTGTAATTTTAAATGTGGTGTTTTCAGAGTGTCCGATAGAATTAAATGGATGTGTGATGCCTGCTAATCTAGTTCTACTAGAAATGAAGGGTTTCGATGCAATCTTCGGAATGGATTGGTTAGCAAGGTATCATACCAGTATTGATTGTTTCTGAAAAAGAGTGGATTTCACCATCCTTGGAAACAAGCCCTTCTATATTCAGGGAGTCCGGCGTAAAGAAGCATCTTGCTTCATTTCGACACTCCATGCCTGGCACTTGATTTATGATGGGTGCCAAGCTTACCTAGCCTTCGATAGTGTGACTACTGAAGGTCAAGGAACTCTGGCCAAAGAGATTCTTGTGGTACGAGAGTTCAAAGACCTATTCCCTGATGAGTTACCTGGGCTGCCACCCAAGTGAGAGTTGGAATTTGGAATAGAATTGGTGCCAGGATCAGCACCAATATCCAAAGTGCCATATAGGATGGCGCCGGCTGAACTTAACGAGTTAAAACACCAACTTCAGGAGTTATTAGATAAGGGTTTCATTCGGCCAAGTGTGTTGCCATGGGGTGCACCGGTCTTGTTTGTAAGAAAGAAGGACGGGACCTTGAGGTTATGTGTGGATTATCGGGAGCTGAACAAAATTACCACTAAGAATAAATATCCTTTGCCAAGGATTGACGACCTCCTCGACTAGTTACAAGGAGCCTGTGTATTCTCAAAGATCGACCTTAGATCCGGATATCATCAGGTTTAGATCAGAAAGGATGATATAGCAAAGACTGCGTTCTGGACTAGATATGGGCACTATGAGTTTGTAGTGATGCCTTTTGGGTTAACTAACGCTCCAGCCATATTTATGGACTTGATGAATCAAATTTTTCAACCCTACTTGGACAAGTTTGTGATAGTCTTTATTGATGACATCCTTGTTTATTCAAAGAGCTATGAGAAACACGAAGAGCATTTACGGACTACACTCCTGATCCTTAGGGAACATCAGCTGTTCGCCAAATTAAAGAAATGCGAATTTTGGTTAGAGAAAGTGGGATTTCTTGGTCACGTCATCTCCAAAGAATGGATTTTCGTTGACCCTAAGAAGGTGGAGGCAGTGGTGAAATGGAACCGGCCAACCTTTGTGACCGAAGTACGGAGCTTCTTAGGCTTGGCCGGATATTACAAACGGTTTGTGGAAAACTTCTCCCAAATCGCCCTACCACTCACACAACTAACAAAGAAAGATGCTAAGTTTGAGTGGACCGATGATTGTGAAGGGAGTTTTCAGGCACCTAAAGATCGGTTAACTTTTACACCAGTCCTAACCATTCCAGATGAATCCGGAGGACTGATTGTCTATTGTGATGCCTCAAAGAGTGGATTGGGCTGTGTGTTAATGCAACACAGAAAGGTAGTTGCCTATTGGTCACGATAATTGAAGGATCATGAAAGAAATTACCCAACTCACGATCTGGAATTAGCTGCTGTAGTGTTTGCGCTGAAAATCTGGAGACATTACCTGTATGGTGAGAGATTCTTGGTTTATTCCGATCATAAAAGTTTAAAGTATTTATTCTCTCAAAAGGAACTGAACATGAGGCAGCGAAGGTGGGTTGAATTTGTGAAGGATTATGATTGTGAAATCCGGTACGGCCCAGGTAAGGCCAATGTAGTCGCCGATGCACTAAGTCGGCAACCAGGTATTTTGGCAAGGATGCAAGTCAAGCAAATGGAGATGCTAGACTATCTAATGTACTATGACATCCAACGATATGTTCAAGGAAAGCGAATGATTTTAGCATACCTTCAAGTTCAGCTGGAGGTGATAGATGAGATTAAGGGAGGTCAGGCGAATGATTCCTTCCTTGTGCATATCATGAGTGATCTGGACAAGGATTCTCGAAGTGATTTTCATGTTAATTCAGACGGAGCATTAAGGTTTAGGGATCGATTATGTCTGCCGGACAACAAAAAATTGAAAGAGAGAATTTTGAAGGAAGCCCATAGATCCCGGTATACAATCCACCCGTGAATCAATAAGATGTACCAGGACCTAAAGAAAATATTCTGGTGGAGGAATATGAAGAGGGATATTGCAGCTTACGTGGAAAAATATCTTGTATGCCAACAAGTAAAGGCCGAAAGAAAGAAGCCGTCTAGATTATTACAACCAATGCCGCTTCCAGGCTAGAAATGGGAAGATATTGCCGTGGACTTTGTGACCGACCTACCAAGGACACCAAGAAAACATGATGCTGTTTGGGTTATTGTTGATCGGCTGACAAAGTTAGCCCATTTTCTTACAATCCGGATGACTTACTCCTGTGATAAATTGGCCCAGCTATATGTAAACGAGGTTGTCAGGCTTGATGGTGTGCCTGCCTCTATTGTATCAGATAGAGACCCTCGCTTTATTTCAAAGTTCTGGAAGAGTCTACATAAAGAATTGGGAACAGAATTAAAATTTAGTACCGCTTATCATCTGCAAATAGACGGCCAGTCAGAACGGACGATTCAGATCCTCAAGGATATGTTAAGGGCCTCGGTATTAGAGATGAAAGGGACTTGGGACAATTTCTTAGCTTTGGCAGAATTCGTATATAATAACAGTTATCAGGCCAGCATAGGCATGACTCCTTTTGAGGCCTTGTATGAAAGGAGATGTAGATCACCGATTCACTGGGAGGAGCCCGGAGATAAAAGGATTTTGGGTCCAGAAATTGTTAAGGAGACGGCAAAAAAGATAAAGTTACTGCATGAGAATCTAAGAGTAGCCCGGAGCAGACAAAAGAGCTATACAGACCGGAGGAGGTTTCATTAGAATTTGAAGAAGGCAATTTTGTATTCCTAAAGGTATCGCCATCTAAGGGGACGTACAAATTCGGGGTAAAAGGAAAGCTGAAACCACGATTTATTGGCCCTTTTGAGATTTTAGAAAGGATCAGAGAAGTGGCCTACAGACTTGCACTCCCACCAAGCTTGGCAGAAGTACATGACTGTTTCATGTATCAATGCTTAGGAAGTATGTCCATTATCCTACTCATGTAATTGAATTCGAGCCTCTGGCAATTGACAAGGATTTATCTTACGTAGAAGAAGCAGTACAGATTTTAGATCGAAGGGAACAAAGGCTACACACCAAATCAATCTCCTTAATAAAGGTACTCTGGAAAAATCACTCACCCAAAGAAGCAACTTGGGAACGAGAGGAAGAAATTCGAAACAAGTATCCCTATCTATTTTCTGGAGGTTAGTAACTTCATTTAAAATTTCGAGGACAAAATTCCTGTAAGTGGGGGAGATTGTAATGGCCCAGATCCTAGAAGATAGAAAATCCCCAATGTCAAGTTACAATTACCTAGGAAAAACGAGTTAAGGATAATAATCCGGTCAACAAGTGTTGACCGGAAGGCATGAAAGAGTAATTCGGACAACGAGTGTTGACCGGAGGTGTGATGAAGGAGTAATCCGGTCAACGTAAAATGTTAACCGGAAAGCGTAAATGGAAGGAAGGACTGGAAAGAGGAAAGTAATCCGGTCAACGCCAGATAATTGACCGGAATGTAATTAAATGAGAAAACATAAATCCGGTCTAGGTCAGTTAACCAGAAATTAATAAGGAAACTCTTTAGAAATGTAGAAACCATAAATAACTGGAAATTAATAAGGAAACTCTTTGGGAATGTAAAGCCATAAATAACATACTCCGAAATATTTTCCCTGTATGGCCAAACCCAAACGACAGTCGCCAGACTCAAGGCCTATAAATAAGAATTAGAAGGCGTGTTAAAGAGGCACGCAATAGAGTTTTTCTAGTAAAAGGAGACCAAAAGTTCAATGCGAAGTAAAAGAAATCCAGGCAAGAGTACTCACCCCTATTTTAAGTTCATGTTTATGCATGTTTACAACGTTAATAAGTCTGATATTTTTATGAACTTATGTTCCAGTATTCATGATGTTTATTCTGTTCCTTTGATTTAAGGAAGAATCATTCTTAATCATGATGTTCGATTGTGTTCTGCTTGAAGTATGATTATTTGTCGACTTATATAAACTTTGATAATTGCTTGTTTAAAGAAAAGAACTCCGGCCTTCAGTAAAAAAGAACTCTGGCTTTCAGTAAAAAAGAACTCCGGCCTTTTAAAGAAAAGAACTCTAGCCTTCCGTAAAAAGAACTCTGGCTTTCAGTAAAAAAGAACTCCGTCCTTTTGAGAAAAGAACTTCGGCTTTCAGTAAATAGAACTCCGGCTTTCAGTGAAAGGAACTCCTGCTTTCAGTAAAAAGAACTCTGGCTTTTGAGAAAAGAACTCCGGCCTTTTTAGAAAAAAAAAACTCCGGCCTTTTTAGAAGAAGAACTCCGCCTTTGAAAAGTACTCCGATTTTTAAGAAAAATATTTCTTACTTTGACGAAAAAGACCTCTGACTTTTGCTCAAAGAATCTTCGACTTCAAGATGATTAAAAGGCTATACGGACTTCAATTGTTGAAATTAAAGAACAAAGGCTATAAGAATAAGGAAAAACGTATGTAATCCGAACAGCAAGTGGAACTCTACAACTTTCGACTTTCGAACTATGACGGATGGCCATTAAAAGATATGAACTAAGAACCGAGTTTCCATTAAACTTGCTGTTAAAGATGGATGAAGGATATTGGAGTAACACTCGAGGACTGCCTCCTGGGCCACGGGGGGAGACTTTTGGTGGCATAAGACTTTTGGACTACGGCTCCGTATGCCAGGTTAAAGGCATTACCTCCTGCCTCGGGGAGCATAATGAGAGGATATGGCCTTAGGTTGTGGGGGTAGCACACAACCCTTCCTCGATATTGTTCGCTCCCGTCCAATCCCTAAAGATGATAATAATTCCGAATGGTTTTTATGAATCTTCTGAATACAAGGTAATAAGAATAAGAATAAGGAAATTCTGAACTAAAGAAGAAATTATATGGTAATTTTGACATATTAAAGTTATGTTATGAATCCTTACTTTGATCTGATTATATATATGTTTATGTTTTCTTCATATGAGTATCTTACTGGGCTCTGTAGCTCACTCTTGCCACTTTTCAGATGACGAGAGGCTTATGGAGGACGAAGTTGAGTAGAACCATATGAAGTAGCTAGACGACATAGCTGGTCGGAGCTAATAAATGAAGAACTTGATTTATCCCTTTTGATGTTTGAGAAGACATGTACAACAATTTCCGCTGTATTAGAATCTATAGGTGTTAGCATGTTTCTGTGATTACTTTTTGAATAAATGAAATTGATAATTTTAGTAAGCATCTCAGGTCACTTCAAGGCATTCAGGTCCGTCTAACCTTAGCGTTGGCCGGCCATGTATGGAATTAAAATCGGAAGGTCAGCTCATGTAGTCCGGCCTCAAGCAATCTTGTGTATAAAAGAAAGGTTTATTCATATGAAAGAAAAGAAAAATTTTTACGTCCACCTAATTATTATCTATTAATTTATTTTAAGGCAAGGATCTAGGCTTGACGGCGGCTTTGTGCGGTGGAATAAGGCCGGACCGTCACACTAATCATGTGGTCAAACCATCCTAGTAAAGCGTATTTCCAAAAACCCACTTACAATAGAAATCTTTGCCCGTATAAAATCCATAATATTCCCTACCATATTTCATTATCCTTGAAACCCAAAGTTAATTTTCACCTTCTACCTTGTCTGAGGCAACATCAACTTATTTTCTTTCAAGCATTTGATCTTTGCCAACACCTTTGGAGTCCTTAAAATCCATATCTTAACCTTAAGCCCTCACTACCTTATCTGTCATATCTAATCATCAGATTCAAGTATCCCTTCTTAGCAACATACTTACCTGAAAATCTCAACCCAAAGCCAATCAAATCTATCTTAAACTAAACTGACTACTTGAACCTCAAATTAGATCCTGAGATCTTACAGGCGCACACACTTCCCAAGTTATCATTGAAACTTCAACATTTAATAACTTAATATCATACTATCAGGGCAATTTATTCATTTCAATTAGATCACCCAATTTTTTTCACAATAGCTTAATAATTGGAACAAAACTCAAGTACTTTATCGCTCGATCATCCTTGAGCAAAATCACAAGAGTTTCTTTCATATTTCATAATCGCACTGCTCCGATATCGAATTCCTATCCACGGTCTACCCTTCTGTTCTCTTTTGAATATCTTAATCTTAAACTTAATGATTCTCGATCATCAAATCATTAATTTCATGGAGAATCTTAATTTTCATGATTTCCTTAGATAGCCTCATCAATTCCATTTGGGGTTCTCAAGATTAATGTCAAGTCCAACTCTTTCTTGACAATAGCCTTTATTGCCAATCAAAAAAACTAATCTTCTCTTTTAATAACATCCTCAAATTTCCTTATATTCGCACAATGACTTCCAAGTGTGGCCTGACATGCCATTTAAACTCGGTACACATCTTCTTCATTTAGCTTACAAGCACAACGATATTTATTTCATCTTCCCTTCGTCACATGGAGACAAAGTTCTTCAAAATTTTCCCTCAAAGCTTCCTACAAGATGGAATGCAATACTAAAAAGCCCACTATGGGCTTGCTTTATATTCAACCTATAGGCAGCCAACTAGATTTCATCAACCAAAATACTTCTTCTATTATCTCAAGCCCAACTGCATCATTGTCCCAAATAGTAATCAGATTGATCATTCCTACATAATTATTTGAAGGACCCTCCATATTTTTCCTATAATCGATTATCTTCACATGGTCCAACAGAATCCTTCTCCTGACATCGTATCCATTCGTCTGGACATTCAATCAATTATTATTCATCCATAGAAAGTTTCAAAAGGGCCATCCATATGTCCGGCTAATAGTCTTTATCCCAAAAAACCTCGATTAGTGGCAATTTAATCATCCCAGAACCGCTAGCCTCAAAAGATTCTAGATGAAATTTTCCCAAATCAAACCTTATAACCCTTGAGTATGTTCCCATAGGCTTCCAGGTTCTACCATCATCGATTCCCCCAGCTAACACTTCAACTTCCGAAACAAAGCAGCTCGGTCAGATTTCATCCAAGGCCTAATATCAATTAGGACACAAAACTTCCTTGACTCAATGTCCTAATCCTGCTTAGTGCTAGCCTGCTTCGCAAGACTAGATTGATTAAGTCTAATTAATATAACTCATGTCTTTGCGTAACTTATGCTACCTAGATCACCTAAGATTTCCAAACCTAACTTAATCAGTCTATATCTATCCCTACCTATTCAGTCAGACAGGATCATTTCTTAAGTTTTCACGTGCAATTCAAATCATTCGTAAGGCATCTCTTTTTCTTTGATACCAATGGTAACGGAACGGGGTTTTTTTATCCTTAAAACTTTCCGTCATTACAGAAAATAGAAACCTAAGCTCAATCAAAACTTAAAGTTTTAGGGGAAAAAGGATAGAGCCTCCCCTAAAATTGGAATAAACTGAAACACAGAACCTGTTTATGACCTACAAACATACAGAATATCCTCATAATGTCCATTAATAGAAATTCTCATATTAGACACAGGATCATAGATGCCACATAATTTCCCACTGCTTACGTTTCACATTTTCTATCTATTATACTAACAGCTCGGAATAGAGATGCCATCTAGGACCTATACAGAATCCAGAAAATATATAACAGAAACAGAACTATAAACCTACGGAAGCATAATTTTCTATTTCATCATATGCATCACATACATTCTATATACAAGAATTCATATGTATAAGATCCATATACAAAATCATACATCAAAAATCAAGTCTTTACAATCCAACTGTTTCTTTTCAAGATCTCCAAAGTACTTCAGGTCTTCAAAGTCTTCAGCCTAAGCTTTAAATCGCTCATCCTCATCCGGTACTAGCTCTACAGTCTTATCTGGATGAGAAAAAATAGTAAAATAGTGAGCCAAAACCCAACAAGGTACATGCAGGAATGCATTAAAACTTTTATGCGGAATAGAATGCAATAAAATGGATACAATTGTATATTAAAGTATCAATGCTATAAAATAGTGATTTATAGAAACTATAGTATGGAAATATTCAAGGGCAGAACAGTGCATGAAAAATAGAGAAAGGATAATTCGATAATAATTAAGCTTTAGAAATCAGAAATCAGTGCAATCATGCTTCAGAAAGTAGAAATCGGTCTCAACTCTATAAATTATAGAAAATTCCTTTTCTATCAGAAAAGGACCTAACTAGTAGACCCTAGTAGTAAAGAGGGTGAATAATTGAGGATAGATTTTGTTCACTCTACACAATCCAAGGCCAAAAACAGTTATCCCGTCTCGTGGGACATCCCTTCTCACGTGATTTAGTACAGTAATGTCGGCCAATAACAGTAACTATCTTCTAGGTTAACGCCCTGAGGTAGGACGGATAACATATAACTCCATGGATAGAGTTGTCCTTGATTACCACCATAATATTCTAATACATATCGGAGAACCAAATCTGACAGTATATCAATCATGGGTCCTAATTAATAGTATTAAAAATATTTTTTCTTCTTATTTCTTAACTAAAAACCTTTTTTAGTTTTAAATGTCAGTTAGAGTTTCATAATAACTCTTCAGTTAGCTTCAGAATATACAGTAACAGTTTATAATCCTTCAGTTTCATTTCAGAATATACAAAAATAGTTTGATAACCTTCAGATTTGTTTCAAAATATATAAAAGACAGTTTATAATCCTTCAGATTTGTTTCAGAATATACAGTAACAATTTGAAACCCTTTAGTTTTTCTTTAAAAATCCTCATAAATTTAGTAGTGTAAATCAGTGTAAAATTTTTAGACATAAATCACATGTTGGACATTATCACATTACAGATTAACTTTTACATATCAGAAATTTTTGATTAAAATAGTTAAATCCCTTCATTTTCATGCTTAGGGTTTCGCCAAAACTTCTGAATGATAAACGAACACCAAACATATATATTTTCATGAAATTAGAGGCATATATAGTAGTATATACAAGTAAGTATGAAATCTATCCGATCAATCAGGAAAAACAATCATTATTTACAACAAACATGCAAAATCATGGATTTAAAGTATAAATACCATTTTTGAGATACAAAAAAGCTGTTAAAATAGAAAATAACATCCAAGGTACACTTATTTGAGCTCGATCTACAGTTACCGTTACTTTGATCGGGACCGAACGATAGATTTTTCCCTCTTCCTTTCTCTGCTCTCTCCTTCCTTTCCTCTTCTCCTCTCATTCTGTCCTCATGTTTTGAGAAGAAAAGCCCTAATTCCCTTTTAAAACACGAAGGGAAAGAGGGTCACGTGCACAACACATGATCGGTGCTCGAGCGCTCGCTCTCACAAAACAGCACTCGAGCGCACTACTTGCAGCTGGGGGCCTCTCCCGCCTTGCCTTGAGTGGCCTGCGGGTAGGGGCTTGTGCTTTTTTGCACCTAATAAGCGCTCGAGCTCGAGTCGCTCGAGCGCCCTGTGCTCCCTTGGCTCATTTCACCTCATTTTGCTTTCGTACCAAAATTTTCACTATACTTAAGCCTAAATATGATTTCCATCCACATAATTAATCCATAATTATCATATTTCAAGATCAAAATCTCACAAAATCTGTCCGATTAATCAGAAGAAATATACTCTATTTAAAGTAAACATGTAGAATCATGAATTTTGAGCATAAATACAAATTGAGAGATACAGAAAGAAGTAAAAATGATAAATAATGTCCCAAGTATACTTGCCTGATCTTGATCTAAAGTTATTTTTACCTGAATCGGATTAGAACGGGTGGATTCTTCCCTCTTCTTCTCCTTTTTCCCACTTTCTCCTTCATTCTCCTCTGTTCTGCTTTGTGCTGCTTGTCGTTTGCCCTCTCTCTCCTCAATTTCCCATTTAAAAATGTAGAGGAAAGGGGTCACGTGCTGCCCCCATGACCGGCGCCCAAGCGTCGGTTGAGCATCCTTCAAGTGCTACCTTGCGCATTTTTCCGCCTCAGGTAGGCTGCCACCAATCCCGTCTCACCTCGAGTGGCCATCCGGTTACTTTATTTGTAAAATGGCACTCAAGCGTCCTCTTATTTTAGCCCATTTCACCTCATCTTTCTTTGGTATCAAATTTTTTACTATACTTAAGCCCAAATATGATTTTCATCAACATAATTATTCTATAATTATCATATTTCGGGATTGAAATCTCACACTCTCCCCCACTTACAGAAATTTTCATCCTCAAAATTTACCGATCTTTAAATTTTCAGAATCAGAGAACCTTTTTAATGTCTCCAATTCCTTTCTAAATCAGGTTAGTTATCCTAGAAAATCATAAATATCATAATTGCCTTGAACCTCATTATTTGACGCATCCTTTCCAGATCCAAATCCGCTAAGTTCGAAGGCAAACTTATTTCATTATCCACTTTTCTAACTTAATTTTGAACCTTAAACAAGCAAACTGCCTCATTTCTTTTCATACTAAAACTTGAGATTGACTATTTCATCTGAACATTACCATAGACCTTAATCCATAGACATGTTCATCACTCTTCTGCTGCGCACTCTGATCAATCATTTAGTTTCGAATGGTTCGATTACAACTTACCGTTGCTATCACAACCTAGCATCACAATTCCTTTACCTAGCTCAATCAAAATCCAAACATAAATTTCAAGTCACAATTGATCTTCAAGAGCGGGATACTTTACATTTTCACCATATGGTTGGTATGTCCCCAAATTGACATTTCTTTCATATACATAATCTCCTCCAAACATCCAACTTATGCGGTAGCCTTAATTAAAACCGATTTCAGGATACCCATACCACAGAAATAATCCTCACAGATCCTCAATTCACCACAAAATAAGAAGTTCTAATTATAACAGTCATCATAGGTTTGATACAATTTCAAATTGTTACCTAGAATCTCAAATCTTTAACAATTAACAACCTCAAAATCTCAAAGTTCTAATGCTAAGGGAATCTCAGATCTCGTTAACATACCAATAAGCCATTTAATTAAACTTGAACACTCCCTCCATAATCATGATTGGTGGGTCGTGCAATATTAAACCACAAAGACTTCCAATTTCTAATTTCAATCCATGGAAGAACAACTCTTAACTAGGAATTCCTCTTTCGCTTAACCTAGGACATCAATCCACAAGCGATGCTGAAAAAAAATAATCTTAGGGTTTTCTTAACAATTTTCAGGGTCTATAGTTTGCTTGTGATCTCTTAAGGTTACCACACTGTCATAACATATTTACTTTAATCCTTAATATTATCAAATCAGAATTATTTTTAACGTAATTATATAATTTCTCAAATGGAGGCTTCCGATATCAACAATTGATTCTAACATTCACCTCATCCAAATCAGGCCGAGATCCACCTATCATAATCTTTAACTTTTAAGTTCACAAGGCATCAAAATTTTCTAAAAGCATTATCCACAAATCCTCAAGGTAAGAGCCTCATCACAAAATTTCAGTTACGGGTGAAATAATTTCAACCACAGCTCTTCCCCCACTTTGCTCGTGGGTAGATACCTATTGATACAGAATGACAAAATTCTAATCTTTTTCAGGAACATTACCACCTGTGCCAACTTACTTGGCCTATTATTTAATTCCTACGTTCTAGAAGCCTTGAAGCTCCTTCAACAACTTCTAACCAATGCTCTTCCGATTCTGCACAAGTCTAGGAAACTAATGCAAATTTAAATTGCCTCTAATCCGCCCAATAAAACAGCTCCGCTTGGTCCTTGCTTCTAAATACAAATGTTTCTCAAAACTTTTATAGTCAGATTCTCAACTTGCCATCTACTGACTTCAAAAGGGGTGGCCTCATTTTCTAATTAGACTCAATATCTATCCTCAATTCGATCAACTTTGCCTGTCATTCAGAACGCATAACCTAATTATAGGGTATTGTATCCCATCGATACAATTTACACAAGCACCCTCGAGCACATCTCAATTCCAGAGAGGATTTGCATAACCCAAAAAGATTCCGAAGGGGTTAACATGACAAAGGAAAAATCCACAAATTCCAAATATTTATCTGGCACCAAAAACACAACTGAGATAATCATTCCAAAATTTCAGCACAATCCCCAATCACCAATGAAACCTTAACATTTAGTAAGTTAATGTTCCATTGTCAAGCAAATTTATTCTTCCCAAATTAGATCACTCCATTTTTCACAATAATCTGACTAAAATCCAAAAACCTCACTGTTCAATCAACCTTGAGTGAAATAACAGGAGTTCTTCTTTCATGTTTTCATAATCGCACTGTTCCGATAATGGGACTGGTTCGTGGTGACCCTTCACCTACCTTATGATTATCTCAATCTTAAGGACTCCCAACATCAAGTCATTAATTCTTTAGTTAACCACATTTTCAAGTTTGCCAAATATCTTCATCGATGCTATTCTAATCCTCAAGATCATTGCCGATCTTGGCACAACCTTAATAGCAACTTGATTTGGCGGTTAGAAGATAAGATAGGCAAATCTTTTCTTCTAGTAGTTTCCTCTAATTCCTGTATCCATTTTACAACTTTTCAGGTATGAACTAATATGACATCTATACTTAGCACACACCTCATTACATGACATGTAAACACCACCATATTAGTTCCATTATTTCTTTTGCAATTCATCTGATACGTGAGCCTAATTATAATTCAAATTATTCCTTTCAAAATTATCAGTTCTATGTTGCAATTGCTATCTAGATCATCTTAATACTTCCTCAAGATAAATTTATTCACAAACCCCAAGCGGACTTCAAAACACGTAATCTCTTTAGACAAGGACTGCCCCGCAGGAGTTGTCATCCTCAGGTTTTAGTTTGGAATCTTGGAACACATATAATTTTATTCCCTTGTCATCATCAATAACATGTTTCATCTTTTGGCCATCCCAAAAACATCCTAAAAGATGAGGCATGACACTAAGGATCCCACTATTTGCCTTGCTTTATCTTAATTAGCTAAACTTTATTTGGACAATCAAGAACCTTAGTTACTTTCTTCAATACATTAAGCTCAACTTATTATTAATCCTAATGTTGAGCAACTCGAACGCTCCTATCATTACGCAACTTAAAAAGGTTCCATCTGAACCTTCAACTCAATTCTATTTGCCTAAACCTGAAATCAATATCATTCCGCTTAATCACTAAGTCTCATTCTATTTCTGATCTACTTAGACTAGCTAGGATACCTAGGACCTAATCATTCTATGTTTATGCCTACTGAGTCGGTCAATCAGAATCATTTCCTAAACTTCTGCTTACAATTCAGATCATTCCTAAGGCACCTCATTTTTTCTGATACCAATTGTGAAGGAATAGATCCTAATTCTTATAGGATCCTCCGTCAAACAGATACAGAACATAATCCCTAAATTTAAAATATTAAATTCTACAAAAATTTTAACAGAGTTCTATTGTAACTTGACAAAAACCAAAATACATCCTGTAATAAACATCCTATGCATAGCATACTTGATATCCAAACCTCAGACGTATGACCACAACACAATTACAGGACCAGTACAAGCACACAACTAACTAAATATCATAATTTAAGTCCCACAAGACACTTACACAGTATCCCAAATGCCATCCATGGCATATTTCAACAATTCTAACTACTATATCAGAATCATATGAGAGATGCCATCTAGGACCTGTTCATATTCAATAATTCAGAATAGCAGAAGTAACTATTTTCATAGTGTAAATCTACTAAAGCATAAACACTATTCCATCAGAATACAAAATGTATCATAGTTATTAATACATAATTTCCTTTACAAAATTCTATGGAACATGCAGAACTATTAGATTTTTCAAAATCTTCCAGAAGACTTCGAGGCTCCGAATCTTCCTTACTAGTTCTAACTATGCCTGATCATTTGGTATCATCTCCATAGCTTTGTCTGGAGAGAAAAAAATAGTAAACAGTGAGCCAAAACCCATCAAGGTACCAAAACATGTAGAACATAATGCTTTCATGCAGAATATATATTCATTAAGATAGAAAACCATGATGAAATCAGACGGACAGAAGCATTCATGTGAACAGGTTTCAATAATCATAATTTATATTTTCATGTAAAATATAAATATACTAGAGCAAAAATCACGATAATCAGAAGAACGGTGGCATCATAGAAATAGAAATAAAGCATAAATGTATTAAAATAGTGACCATGAAAATGTTAGGAGAATAAAAATATACAAGATCTTAGAAACTGTCAAAGAACAGGAACATATATAGAATTTATGAGAAAAGCCTAGTCCGATATAAATAGAGTTCGATAATCATGATCTATATTTTTATTATGCAGAATAGTTATGTAGATGAATACAAATACAGATGCACAGAAACATATAAGTATTCCATCATGGCAGTGGCAGAAAAGTGCATGAAAACAGAGAAAGTATAAATCAGTAAAATCAAGTTTCGGAAATCATAAAACAGCATAGCAAAACTCAGAAATCAAAAACTGATATTAAATTTATAAAATTCTAAAAATCTTCTTTTTCTATCTGTAAAGGATCCAACTAGTAAACCCTACTAGCAGAGAAAGTGAATAATCGAAGATAGATTGCATTCAATCTACACAATCAAAGGCCAATAGTTAGATTAGTTCGATAGTTCGATGGTATACATTTCAATTCGATGGTTCAATAGTTCGATAATTATCCTCGATTGCTACCATAAAGTTCTAAAGCATGCCAGAGAACCTAACCTAGCTGTACTTTAGTCCTGAGTCCAAATTAACAGTATCAGAAATATTTCTCTTCTTATTTCTTAACTAAAAACCTTTTCAACTTAGAAGTCAGTTAGAGTTTCATAGAAACTCTTCAGTTAGCTTCACAATATACAATAATAGTTTATAACCCTTCAAATTTGCTTTAAAAATTCTAAAAAATTGAACAGTATAAATCTATGTAAATTTTTCAGACATAAATCACATCCTGGACATTATCACATTACAGATTAACTTTTATATATCAGAAATTATGGATTAAAACCATTAAATCCATTCATTTTCGTGCTTAGGGTTTTTCCAAACAGTCTGGATGATAAACGAACATCAAATACAGATTCACACATGAAATCGGAGGAAAATATTATAGTACATGTCAGTAAATATGAAATCTTTCTGATTAATCAAAAGAAATATATTCTATTTACAGTAAACATGCAGAATCATGGATTTTGAGCATAGATACAAATTTAAAGATACAAAAAACAAGTAAAAAGGGTAAATAATATCTGAAGTACACTTGCCTAAGCTCGACCTATAGTCATTTTTACCCGAATTGGACCAGAACATGCGGATTCCTCCCTCTCCTCCTTTTTCCCTCATCCTCCTTCCTTCTCCTCCGTTCTACTTCGTGCTGCTTGTCATTTTCCCTCTCTCTCCTCAATTTTCCATTTAAAAATGCAGAGGAAAGGGGTCACGTGCTGCCCCCATAACCGGCGCTCAGGCGTTGATCAAGCGGCCTTTAAGCAATGCCTTATGCATTTTTCCACCTCGGTTGGTGCTGAAGCGCCAAACTTATAGGCTATAACCAGCCCCATCTCGCCTCGAGTGGCCATTTGGCTGCCGCATTTGTAAAATGGCGCTCAAGCAGTGCTCAAGCGCCACCCCAATTTTGGCCCATTTTACCTCATCTTGTTTCGGTACAAAATTTTTTACTATACTTAAGTCCAAACATGATTTTCATCCACATAATTATTCTATAATTATCATATTTCGGGATTGAGATCTCACAATAATACATAAGCTAAAGCATCCCAAGTTAAAAATTTTACCTTCCACCATATATAGTGATGCCTCCAAATTTCTCACTTTAACTGCAAATATCTTGCTTGAAAGTGTAGGCTTTTGAGCCTTCGGCTTCTTAGAATAGGGGTAATCCTTGATCAGATAGACCTATTGACCACATTTAAAACAGGCTCCCATCGATTTACAACAGGACTTTCCTGGATGCGCTTTTTCGCAATAAGAACAGGTGGGTGATATTGCATGTGGACTTGGTACTATCTAAATTTTGACACTATCCTTTCCCTTATCCACCAACTTAGCCTTCTTAGCAGGTCCTTTCGCTCCAAAATTTGAGCTTGCTCCCGACTCTCCACGATTTGCTACTCTCTTCTTAAAATATTCCTCCTCCCTAAGCTCCTTCTCGAATATCAGCGCTCGGTCTAATTTCTCCCCATAGGTCCATAATTTTAATGTCGATAGTTTCTTTTTAATTTCACACCTCAAACACTGCGAAAATCTCCTTGCCTTCCTCACTTCCACATCTACCATATAAGGTGCATAATATAACAACTCAGTAAATTTTGCGTCGTACTTTATCACCGTACAATCTCCCTACCTTAGTCGAATAAACTCTTCCTCCTATTCCCAAAAACTGTTAGGAAAGTATTTGTCCATAATAGCCTCTTCAAACATGTCCCAAGAAATTTCGCTCTTGGGCACTCCAAGAGCTCTCTTTTTCATTGCTCACCAATGATTGGCCTCGCCTTCTAGCTGATGAGAAGCAAATAAGACTTTATCTCCTTTGGGACATTGGATGACTAAAAATGCCATTTTGAGCCTCCGAATCAAACTTTTTGCTTTTAGTGTATCTAGCTCTCCCAAAAACTTAGGCACACGTTCATTTGTGAAATGATCATAAGTAGTCGTCCTGGGATTTTTAGGAGCTAGGGCAGGAGCAGAAATAGGAACTAGAGCCAGGTTTTGCTGCCCGATAGCCTCCATAAAATTTGTCATCCTTCCCAGTAGATTCAAAAACTCCGTCTCTCAATCCTACTGTTGGCCACCACCACATGTTGTTCTTCATCTAGGTGTCATTCGGTTAGCAACTATTACTCTTTCTGAAATAAGAACAATGCAGGTTAGTTCACACTCGGACACTAAGTAGGACACTATGAGCTACATAATCAAATATAATTACCAATCCTAACTTAGTTCTAATCATCCAACCAACATTAACCGATGCCTTCAACTACTTATTTAATCTAACTTATCCTATCCTAAGCTTCCGCAATAGATCCAAATCAAGGATAAGACATCTCCTTCTCTGATACCACCCATGATGGACCTGATTAAAACAAAGGCCACCTATCCTAATGTCTGTCAAAAACTAAATACAATCCACAAGAACCCTATATAAATATATAAATAACACAAACATCTAAATCATACACAAATCAAAAAATTGCCACGATAAATTCGTGGCTCCAATGTCATATGTCCGGATACAACATTGGGATAGAGAGAGGCCACTAAGTACCTAAAAATAAGCCATAATGACCTACGGAAGTATATAAAATCATCGATACACAGTGAAGACTAAACTCATCGAAACGTGATTAAAATAACAAAAATGTATCAAAATACATCAACATATTCTTTCAACATATACAAAAGTCCTCCATATAAATGCACAAATCCACAAAATCTTTCTCCAAGCCTAGCGAAACTGCGACCTCTAATCCTCCTAATCGAGTATTAGCTTGTGCTTATTTGCAGGTATGAAAAACAGTAAGGAAGTAAGCTGAATATTCAATAAGGCACAAATGTAAGTAACAACAGATGCAACATAAAATAAATCGAAGGAGTTGGATAGGATCATAATACAAATGTATAACATGTAACATGATCAAATATATTTTTGGAATACATTTAACTTTCAGATATTGTTTTTTATTTCTTTTGGATATAGATATTGCATTTATGATCAAAAGATTTTTCACATTACATTTAAATTTCTTATTTTACTTTTGATTCCTATTTTTCTTCAAAATCATGCAGAAACATATTTATCTTTAGATATCAGAGCTAGTAAGCCTTACTAGCTAACAGAGTAGACATCGAGGAAACGGATTGTATTCACTCCACACAATCGAAAGGCCTACACCTCTAATTTTGTCAGAGGCCAAGCATACAGAATTTGTCACATAAACCCCCACAGTAGGGCATTTTTCTTGATACCGCTATGATATTCTAAGGCATGCTAATGAATACTACCCATTAAAATAAAAATCCTTGATCCAATTTTATGATTACTTTTCATATTTCGATTGGAAACTCTACACAAATATATTGATACTGATAACGGATAACGAATAATGGATACTGATGACAGATACTGGTACTGACGATGGATAACAAATAACAGACACAGATGATAGATATAGGTACTAACAATGGAATAACAAATAACAGATACGGATGACAGATACTGATACTGTGAGGTCCAAGTCCCAAAAACATAGTAATTCTAGTAATCAAATTGGTATAATTAGGTTTGGGATAAGTAAAATTGAGAAAAGTGAGAAATTTACCTTAGTACAACAAGCAATAGAATTGGGCTCATTGCTAGTTGAAGCCTAGCAGCGAGGCCCAAAAGTAGATTGCTCCGGAAGGGGGTGCACTCGCCGCTTGCTCCAGCGAGGTGGAAGGCATAGGTTCCAATATAGGTGCACTCATCATACGCTCGCTAGGTGCTCGAGCACAAACCCAATTTTTAGCAACTGGCCTGCTTTTGTTTTGTTTTAAAAAGGGGGTGGAGAGAGAAAACATAAAGCATGCATGTAGAGCAATGAAGAGAGGAGAGGAAAAGGGAAGGAAATGAGGAAAAGAAGGAGATTTTGACCAATCCACTCCGACCCAAGTAAGAATAACAGTAGATCAGGCTAAGGTAAGTGTACCTCAGACATTGTTTTCCATTTTTATCACTTTTAAATGTTTCCATAATGTTATTTGTGCTCGAAAACCCTTACTCCTTAAGATTTGATATGAAAAATGCGTGAATGTCATGACTTTTGGACTAGATTTTATGTTTATATA
>JAODPA010112213.1:0-19385 GCA_025585075.1 Nepenthes mirabilis
TATAAAAATTTCATCCTAAAAATGTTTATATATCGATCTTAACCTCAATTATCATACAATGAGGATATTCTTTCAAACTTTATCGTAGATCTTTTCAGCAGATTTTCTCGATCAAATGGTTTCTCCAAATCTGATTCTCATCAAATTATTGACTACCTTTCTAACATAATTTAAAACCTTAAACAAACTAATGAACTCCTACTTCAACTCACCCTAAGCCTCAAAAATGATAATTCACTTTGAACTTCAAATTGAACCTTAAAATATATAAGCCCATATGCTCTACTGCACAACTCTAATTATCCAATTATTAGCGCACTGAAAATTATCTTGCAACTCATATTCATTGATTTATATCGGATACGTAGGTTACATGGTAGCTATAGACCTAAGTAAAATCCTAAAGATATTAGTACATTTAAGGTGAAACCCATAATCCTCCAATTACAATCAACTTAAAAAATACAATTAAAATAATTATCCCAAAAATTTCAGTGCAACCTCAAGTTACCACCAAACCTCAAAACTCAAATATTTAGCAACTTATTATCTCATTGTTATACTGACAAGCCAACTTATTAAATATGAACGTATCATCCAAATTCATAATAAATGGACTGTCCTCGCTAGCTAATCCACAATTATCTAAAGGTAAGGTACCGGTTCTCGAAGCGTGGTATATTTCGAGTAATTAAGTTAATATAAGTGGGCTGAGGTCTAAGAACATCGATAAAACTAGATTAAAGGGGTCGAAGACCCGAAATTGGTGGAAATAAGGAACCAGCATTATAATCTTGAAATATTAACCCGTAAATCTAATTTGAATTTTAAATGATGGTAACCTCGATGTATTAAATTAATATAATCAAAATGAGACTTGAGGTAAGTGGAAAAATATATTTCGGAATTGGAATCGGACGGCAATGCCGGGAAAACCTATTCGGCGGGTGCCTGCCGAGCGCTTGAGCACCTACAGTAGGTGTTGAAAGCAAGCTAGGCGCACCTGCTTCGGGCCGCAGACCATGCTAGAGTGCCGATTCGTGTAAAAGCTATGTCCAAATTTTATAACTGTTGGCATGCCGGATTTTGGGCCATAGGCTCAGGTAGAGAGAGGAAGGGAGAGAGAGGGCGCGGAGAAGAGAGAGAAACGGAGCAAACGGAGGCTCTCAAGTTCGATTTTGACTTGGAGCTGGTTGGAGAAATCTTAAATCGGGTCAAGATAAGTACACCTATATCCTTTTCTTCCATTCTTTTTTATTTTCATTCGATTCTATTTAGGTATTATTGTCTCGATACCCGACCCATACATGTATTTATAATACCCATGGCTAGATTATGCATAGATATGAATTTTAGGTTTGAATTTGAAGGTTTATACTGATTTTTGCACTCAAACCCTAACCCCGCGCTCGAGTGGTTTTGGCCTCCAATTTTTGGGACTTTTGCATAAATTGGGATTAGAATATCATTACCCATATCCTATATAAATTAATTTATCGATTGGATACTCGATTTGGTAGTTTTATGTGAATTTTCATTTGCAAAATCCTAGACCCACGCCCAGATCTCGTTCCAGTATACATTTCAAGTTTTATGCATAAATTAAATTGAGATTATGATTACCCATGACTTGAATTGGTAATTTACCCATTGGATGCCCGAATTTTTGAGAATCGTCCAATAGGCACAACAGGGCACTGTTCATGCGTGGTTATTATTTGTCAAAGTCCATTAGGTAAATTTTGCTTAAATTTTGTATTGTCTAATTGTTAATTAAATTGCATATACATTTGCATATATTTAATTATTATTCCAGAATCATGTTCATTAATCAATTGGGAATAAAATGTGATCCGGAGGTCTCTAAAGTTACAATTGCCTCTTGTTGGTAATAATATCTAATATACCCTATGTTTATGATATTCGTATATGCTAAACGAGTCATGAGAAAACTTAAATTCAAAGGAAAGATAAAAATCGTACAAGTATTCAGAAAAAAATTCACAATTTATTATATGATCGAATTGTTATCCTGGATGGAGAAAATTGTGAAAGTTTGATGGACCTTTTCTCAAATGAATAAGAAATTATAAAACTAGAATCATGGATTTGTGTTACGGAAGTAATATCCCTTGGTCTGCCATTAGTATTATAGTAGAGACTCGAATATTATCCTTACAGCGTATTATAACGGGTAATACTCTTGGCAAGCCTTAGGTCATTATTATGGAAAGACGATGACTGCCTCTGGATCGCAGGAGGTTAGGATAGTGTTTTATTGACCTTGTATATCGAGTGATAGGTATACAGCTATATCACGTAGTGTTTAGCTTGTTTACAGGCATTATATGGATGGCCTCTCTTCTAGGTTGATAATAAGAGCTCACAGCCTTAGATCATGTGGAGTATCATGATTCTCTCCTTATTCTTCTACACCTTTAGTTAGTAAGGCTTACCGATTCTGGTCCACAAAGATTATTATAAATCATGAAAAGTGCATAGAATTAGATTTCATATCTTCAAGTTTCTTATCATATTACTTCTATCCCGTTTCATGTTTCATTTGAATATACATATTGTTGATTGTTTGTTATGATACACTTGTTGAGTTGTTAGCTCACCCTTACTTCTCATTATCTCCAATTTAGTACAGGTCAGATATACTCGATAGGATAACGTAGAGATTCAAAGTTGTCTAAGCTTGGATTTAGAAGATCATGTTGAAGACATAGAAATTGTAGTTTTATTTTTATCATGAAAAATTATATATATTTATATTTCTTTTAGAATATTAATATATATTATACATAAAGCTGTTGATCAAATGATTTAGTTGTCGCTGTTGTTTGGATTTATTTATACTTTCGCAGGTTATTGTGATATGTAACAGGTACCTAGTGGCATCCCTCTTTGGCCGACAATACGTTTAGATACACAGTGTTGGAGCCATGAATTATGAGTGGCAATAGGATCCTATGTGGTTTTGTATGTTGATTATATGATATTTGATATTGGGGTTATTGGATGTATTTTATTTTATACAGAAGATTGTACAAATCTTATATTGACGGATATCTATATTACAGACATAATTCTATCGGATTTTTGACAGAAAAAATAATACGGTCTGTCATAGTTGGTATTAAAGAAATGAGGTGTCTTAGGTTTGATTTGAATCGTATGTGAAAATTTAGGATAAATTAAGATTGATTGGAGAAGTAGACGTAGGTATAAGACAATTAAGTTAGATTAGATAGTTTTAGTTTTTCTAGATGACTAGTTTAGACTTGAGCTAAGTTAGAGTTAGAGATTGAGTTTGGTTATCCAAGCTTATGCGTCCTAATTAGTATTCTAAGAGTGGCCTAATCTGTATTGTGTTACTTTCAGATAGGATGTGAGTAATCGCAATGGCTCCTAGACAAGGGTTTGCTTATGGTAGTGGTCGATTGTGAGGTCAGGAGGAGTTGTATGGAGACCCCTTATGGCTTAAATTTTATTGATACCGATTTAATATTTGAGTTGATCGACACGGATTCGAGGTCTAGATTAATTGATTTTGGTTTGAAGTTTGGGCTTGATCAGTTCTGGGTTGAGGTCCTCAAAGTGGTAATTCGCTAAGAAGGGATGCCTAATCAATTGAGCAAGTATGATGGATGAGGTAGAATCAATGGCTAGAGGTTAGTATAGTTAGAGTTAATTTCTAGTGTATCGAATCCAAGGGTGTCAATTTATAATCGATTTGGAGATGCTTAAGAGCCTAAACATTTGGGTGGCTCGAATACTATAGAGGATGGGATATGGCTCTTGAGAATTAAGATGATGTTGCAGTCATCTAATATTCGGAAGAAGATAAGATAATGTTGCCCCCTGTCAAATAGGAGGTGAAGTCGACCTCGAGTGGTTAACGGGAAAAGAGTTATGGGTCTCGAGGATAAAGGAATATCATAGAATATGTTCATGGATGTTTTATAAATGGATATCTTGTTTCAATGGGATTTTTGGGAGCATGTTTCAAGTGTGGATAATTCAACTGTATAATTAGGGATTGCCCTTACTCCATGGGTGGGGCAATAAAGGAGCTCTATACCATGAATCGAGGCTTCATGATGATGGCACGAAGTATAGAAGTATTGCCCATCGTAGCGGGAGATAAGGTTCCCGGATCTTGATGTTTGGATATATGTATTACTATGGGATCTAGAATCTATGTTTTATTGGTGTTTCCTAAATTTATTCATTTATTTGAGGATCGTAGGCCTTATACTAGTTGTATCGAGGTTTACAATATTTTCTCAGGTCTGTAGATATGATTTGATAGGTTGATTTATTTACCATGTGGTGTTAATGCTTTAAATGATTTTGAGGACGATTTGGTTAGTAAGGTGCTATGCTAGTGTGAACTATGATGGTATGGTTATGACACCTTGTAATAGGATGGAAAGGGTTGAATATGAGGCATTGTTATTTGGGTGGCGACGCAATTAGTATTGTTTCACCTATAAATTGTTTAATTAGGATTTGTGTGAAGATTAGTTAACTTATAAGACCACACTTGGGAGTCGATTTGTGGTCGCCAAGATGTTTGAGTAATGTAAGTGTTTGAGGATATGTCTTAGAGAAAATGGTCAGCCCGAATTATCTTCTGATCATTAAATTGAGGTTGCTGTGGAGTTGTGTCAGGATTAGCACCAATTTTGAGGACACTGCTTGGAACTGATAAGTTATAGACTGAGTATTTTGTCTTAAGGTGCTCCAATGCTTTTAGGATGGCCTCATTGATGGGTTCTTAGAATCAATAAGATGTATGAACCCTATTTGAGGATTGTAGCATGGATTGTAAAAAATGGCTAGCCATGTGCTCAAGTATGGAAGGAATACGGAGAAGTGTTACATTAGGTAAGTGGTTTCTCAGATAGCGTGAATGCGGTTCCTTAGAGTTTGGAGCAATGACTAATTTTGAGAAGGATGGATTGATGTCTCGAAGGTGTGCAGTTTCTTAGATTTAGCTGAACCCGGAGGGGTAATCCGATAAGTGTCTCTCAAGGATTGCAACGCTATGAGGCGTTTGGCTTGAGATGATCAGTATCCATTGGAATGGGTCATGCGAGGGTAATCTTCGAGGGTTAAGGAGTATTGTTGACCTTACTGTTGAGTTGACCCCTGATGGGTCTAGTAAGTTATAGTAGAAGGTGATCCTTTTCAAGAAGCTCTAGGATTGTGTTTCTCATGACCTGTGTAGGTGGTTACCCTTGGTTAATAGGGTGTAAAGCCTATGATTAGAATTGCCCCACCTATAGTTTAGGGTTAGCCATTGAGGTCCTTGCCTTAAGGATGATAGGTGTCACCGGTGGAAATAGCCATCGTCTAAATGATCCTCAAGGATGGAGAGGTTGTCTCGTAGGAAGAGATGGCCATGTGACCGTGCAAACAGGTTAATTTGCTTAAGAATTAGAAGGTGTATTTCGATATCATTCAAGGAAGGTGAATAGTATTACTAATAATTGGTGCCAGGAACTTTCGGTTGAGAGACGTCTTGATGCTCCATATGAGGTGTTTTAGGATGAATCTCGAGTGGCTTCTAATATTTAAGTAAATGGAATGCTCTGTCTTTGATTTTAGGAGAAAGAGTACGCTAACCTTAGGATTTTAGGACTTTGGGTAGAGAAGTCCTCACCGTTTTGATTTTGAGGATAATAGGGCAACTAGAACTATGATACTGTTTGGGTAATCGTGGAATTGACAGACTAGAGTAGCCCATCCATTGTGATTTGGATTATACATGAGGATAGGATTTATTGGCTCGTCAGTATGCCGACGGGATGATTAATTAAGTATTCGAGTTTAAGGTTTTGGGTGATTGTTTCAATTGCGTTGCCTAGGTTGATTGTAATCTATGGATTATAGGTTTTGCTTTAATCGTATCGCTATTTTTAGGATTTTCCTTAGGTTTATAGCTACAATATAATCCATGGGTCTAATATGAATCAAATATGACACGAGTGGTAGGAGGATTCTTAATACTTGATAAATGGTTAATCAGAGTAACGCAGTAGATACATATGGGCCCTTGGCTCAGAAATTTTGGAATGAGGTTGAGGTTCCAAGGGAAGATCATTCTCATGACATAGGAGGTATCAAGGTGAGATGAATTTGGGTAGATTATCGTAATGACTTTCATGTACCGATGATCAAGAAAGAAGATTTGGGAATAGGATAAGTCGTCGCAGAGATTAAGAAATTGTCTCATGATAAGATCCCAACTTAGATTCTAGATAGAAAGCATTAGGTAGTAAGGATTAGAATGAGGTGATGGTTTAGGTTCTCTAGAGATAATTGTCTCATCAAGAAAGTAATTTGAGATACGGAGGTGAAATCTGGAAGGATTATCCCCTATTGTTAAGTTTTGAGATTCGTTAAATTTTGAGGATAAAATTTTTATAAGTGGGGAAGAGTTTTAAGGTACCGGTTTTTGAAATATGGTATATTTCAAATAATTAAGTTAATATAAGTGGACCAAAATCTAAAAACATAGGTAAAACCGGATTAAACGGGCCGAAGACCCGAAATTGGTGGAAATAAGAAATCGGCATTATAATCTTGAAATATTAACCCATAAATGTAATTCAAATTTTAAATAATGGTAATCTTGAGGTACTAAAGTAAAATAATCAAAATTAGACTCAAAGTATGTAGGCAAATATATTTCAAAGTCGGAATTGGGCGGCGGTGCTGGGAAAACCCATTGCGTGTGCAGCCCAGCAGATAGCGAAAGTAGGCTAGGCGTGCCTACTGCTCGCCGCCGACTGTGCTTAAGCACCAGTCCACATAAAAGCCATGTCCGGGTTTTATAACCATTGGCACGCAGGATTTGGGGCCACAAGCTTGGGTAGAGAGAGGAAGGGAGAGCTAAGGCGCAAAGAAGAGAGAGAAATAGAGCAAACGGAGGCTCCCGGGTTTGATTTTGGCTTGAAAGTAATTGGAGAAATTGTAGATTGGGTTGAGGCAAGTACACCTATACCATTTTCTTTCGTTCTTTTTTATTTTTGTTCGATCCCCTTAGGTTATCATTATCCTGATACCCGACCCATGCATGTATTTATGATACCCATGGTTAGATTATGCAAAGATATAAATTTTACGTCTAAATTCGAAAAATTTATATCGATTTTTGCACTCAAATCCTAACCCCACACCCGAGTGGTTTCGGCCTCTGATTTTTTGGGCTTCTGCATAGATTGGGACTAGAATATCATTACACATATTCTATATAAGTTAATTTATCGATTAGATACCCGATTTGGTAGTTTTATGTGGATTTTCATTCGCGAAACCCTAGACCCTCGCCCGAACCTCATTTAAGCATATATTTTGAGTTTTATGCATAAATTGAATTGAGATTATGATTATTTATGACTTGAATTTGGTAATTTACCAATTGGATACCCAAATTTTTTAGAATCATCCGATATGCACAACTGGGCACTGTTCACGTGCTGTTACTGTTTATCAGAGCTCATTCGGTAAATTTTGCATAAATTTTGCATTATCTAATTGTTAGTTAAGCTGCATATATATTTGCATATCTTGAATTGTTATTCTAGAATCATATTCATTAATCAATTGTGAAGGAAATATGATCTGGAGGCCTCTAAAGTTATAATTTCTTCTTGGTGGTAAGAATCTCTATTCTTCCTATGTTTATAATATTCGTATATGCCAAACGAGTTATGAGAAGATTTAAATCCGAAATAAGATAAAAATTGTATAAGTATTCGAAAGAAAATCCTTAATTTGTTATATAATCAAATTATTCTCCCGGATGGAGAAAATTGTGAAGGTTTGGTGGGGCTTCCCTCAAATAAATAAGAAATCATGAAATTAGGACCACGGATTTATGTTACGGAAGTAATACCCCTTAGCCTGTCATTAGTATTACAGTAGAGACTCGAGAATTATCCTGGTCGAGTATTATAATCTGTAATACTCTTGGTAACCCTTAAGATATTACTGTGGAAGGACGAGGACTGCCTCTGGATCGCGGGAGGTTAGGATAGCATTTTATTTTCTCTGTATACTGGGTGATAAGTATACGGCTATGCCACGTGGTATTCGGCCTGTCTATAGGCATTATATGGATGGCACTCCACTGGATCAATAATAATAGCTCATGTGAGGTTTCAGATTTAGGAACTTGATAATAATGAGGTGATTAGAATGATAATGATCAATACTAATCCTATGGATCGAATAAGGTTAAATATCGGAAGAAAAATCGAGAAAGAGTTTGGGTTCGTGCTGCAGAAGCACGGCCAGCAGGCTTGCGCCTGCTGGGCGTTCGAGCCGTGGCTTGAGCGCATTTTCTAGTAGTTCCCCTGCCCATTGGCCACTCGAGCTCCGCTCGAGCAGGAAAACCAGAGCCGGCCCCGCTTGCTAGCCGCTCGAGCCGTGCTCGAGCGGCAGGCGCAGTATAAATACGCGTTGTGCTTCTTTCTTGTTCATTTTTCACGGTCCTTAGGGTTTTAGAGAAAGAGAGGGAGGCGGTTTTAGAGAGAGAAGAAGGGAGATCGAGGCCGTGAAGTCCAAATCCGTCCGAGAGCTAGGTATAAAGATGAAAGCACGCGTCGAGGCAAGAGTTCTCATACTCACTATTCGCTCTCTTTTAAGTTTTATTCGTTCTCCATTGGGTATTATCGTCTCGATACCCACCCAAAGCATGAAAAATATATTACCCATGTTTAGTGATCAATAAATATATAATTTATTGTCCGTATCGTCACCGATTCGTCCGGATAGGATTCACGAAACCCTATCCCCACGCCCAAAACGGGATTTCCTTTTTCCCCTCCATATTTGCTAAATTGATCCTAAAAGATAAATCACCACTTCCCAAACATGCATATATACCGGCCGGACGATCGATTTCACGATATTCGACCCGTTCACAGCGTCCGAGATCTCTAAATGCCTCCTGACACTATTCACCCGAGGTGAACAAATAAATTTACATGCTTTCACCTTTGTATTATGTTAAATTGATCTCAAAATATGAATCACGATGTCCTAAATATGTATATATATCGACCGGGCGTCCGATTTCACAAGAATCGGCCCGTTCGTGGCGTCCGAAAGCATTAAATGATCCCTATTACTGTTCATACGAAATTAATAGATAATTTGTATATTTTACCCTCATTCCGTTATTATGAAATCTATGACGAATGTGTATTTGAAATTGTAAGATTCAAAAACGGGCTCCGGAGGACCCCAATGTGATTGGCTCATCAATGGTAAGGAATCTCAATCCCTCTCATGAATTTTGATAATCATGCATATAAATTGTGAAAAATGCCAAGTTCCAATTAAATGTAAGAACCGAACGAGTAAACGGAGGGAAGTCCATAATGTGATATGTAAATGATGGAACCTCCCAAATGGCGGGAGTTGTGGCAAATGGAATACGGTGGACTTTCCCTCAAATGAAAATCGGAATAGAATCATGAAACTAGGACCATGGACTTATGTTCATTGGGTAGTATTCTCTGGTTTGACACGTCCATTTCGGTGGAAACCTAAAGAATACTTTGGCCGCGTATTCTGGTCGCTTGTGTGAGCGAGTGACGTCCGTGTCACGCCTTAGGATACTATTGTGGAAGAACGAGAAACTGCCCTAGTACCCCAGGGGAATGGGGCGATTATTGACATGATGTATTGGCATGATATGCAGACGACCCCCCGGCTGGGTCTAAGAATAAGCACTCACGGCCTTAGATCATAAGGAGTATCATGATCCTTTCCTCGTTCTCTCGCATCGTTGCTAGTACAACCTACTGGCCCTGGTCCGCAAAGATTAAAGTAAATTGATAAATACACCAAAGCATGTTCAAATGGAAATTAAATGTCCCAAGACATGATAAATGGAAAATTGATACTTCTAAATGTTCCTTTCCTCTCAAGACTCATTGTATTTCGAATGCATGTTGCCCCTTTTCATTATCATGTTCATGTTTCTCCTCAATTTGATAGTGGCGTATGATTTTACTTGTTGAGTTGTGCGCTCACTCTTGCTGTTTTCTTCTCTCAGGTGAGAGTAAGGAGAAGCTTGCTTGAAGGGACTGGCCGGACGTCGAGTGCACGAAGAATTTGGACTCAGTGTTGTATCGGACTGTAGACAGCCACTCAGAGTTGAGCGTGGCTCATTGTTGTTATTTTATGGATTTGTTATGCTTTCACAATTTATGATGATAGTATGCTTCCGCGTCTGTGTTGATGTTATGAATTTTATTTTATATTAGATGGCATATCTCTAGATCCAGTACAGTAGTTAGGGGTACTGTATTGAAGCCATGGATGATATGACAGTGTGTGATCCTGTGTGGTGTGTTGTAGGCTTGATGTTAAGCCTTTGATAGATGTGTGCTTATGCAGGACCTATTTGAACGAGTTGTATTTTAGTTTTTTGTCTGGTTGCAGAGGAAACTTTACCGAATTTTCTGCAGAAATTTATGATTCTAGTTATTGGTATTAATGATGTGTTTATTAACAGAGGGTTATTTAAGGAAAATAACCCGATCTATCATAGCTCACGACCTTAAATCATGTGGAGTATTATGATCCTCTTCTCGTTCTCCCGTACTTTTAGTTAGTAAGGCTTACTGACCCTAATTTGCAAAAATTATTGTAAATCATGAAAAGTGCATAAAATTAAATTTCACATCTTCAAGTTTCTTATCATATTGCTTTCATCCTATTTCATGTTTCATTTGAATATGCATATTGTTGATAATTTGTTACAATACACTTGCTGAGCTATTAATCACCCTTATTCCCCCTTATCTCCAGTTTAGTACAAATCTGATATGCCTGATGGGACAGTATAGAGATTCAAAGTGGTCTAGGCTTTGATTTAAAAGATCATGTTGAAGACTGAGAAATTGTTGTTTTATTTATATCATGAATAATTGTATATATTTATATTTCTTTCGAAATATTAATGTCTATTATACATAAGGTTGCTAATTAGATGTTTTAGTTTCCACTGTCGTTTGAATTTATTTATATTTCCGCAGGTTATTATTGTTTGTAACAGGTACCTAATGGCATCTCTCTTTAATCGACGTTGTGTTTAGATACACAGTATTGGAGCCATGAACTATAAGTGGCAATAGGATCCTGTGTGGTTTCGTGTGTTGTTAATTGTCTGATATTGGATATTAGGGTTATTGGATGTATTTTATTTTATATAGGAGATTGTATAAAGTTTGTATTGGCGGATGCCCGTATAACACATGGAACTCTATCAAATTTTCGGCAGAAAAAAATACGATCCGCCACACTAAACATCCAAAATTCTTGTCGTTCTAACGACTCTGAAGAAAAACCATAATGACTTCTCATCTCATAATTTCATGGATTTAATATTTTGAATACAATTCTTCTTCCCAAAGTCATAAGTAAAGCACCCCATTTGCTCAGATATTAGGACCTGCTCGCAGTTCACCCTTTAATATCTCCTATGAAGTATCAAAGATATCAAATCTAAAAACTCTCAATATCAAATTATTGGCATTAATGTTTGCCTTTCTTAAAAGACACTGAGATTCATCTTACAATCTTAAATCTTTCTCAAAAGTATCACGTTTTGCTACAATCGCTTGATCCATTAGGGGTCAATCTGAACGACATGGTTGACAATGTATCCTTCATTTCTCGTAAGCTATCCCCACATATCTTATTCCGACAGATACCGATCGCTTTCAAGCCAAATGCCCCACGGATGCTGTAATTCCTTAAGGAATTCTTAACAGATAACTTATTGGATTTAGCTACACCTAAGAAAACCGTACACTTCCTCAATATCCATTAGTCTTTCCTAAATTAGCCATCGCTCAAATCTATATAGAATCACATTCATGCTATCAAAGAAATCACATGCCGAACATAACACTTTCCCTAACCCAACTCACCTTCTTTTCTCAATTGAGCACACGGTTAATTGCCGTTTACAATCCATAATATAGTCCTCAAACAGAGTTCATACACCCCCATGATTCTTTGAATTCATCGATGAGGCAATCACAAAATCGCCTAAATATGGTGTAAAGATCCAATCCATAAAGTCCACGGAAGTGCCAATGAACCAACAAACCCAAACGGCATTACTAGAACTTGTAACGGCCGTATCTTTATCTTGAATGCTGCCACAGGCACAACTCTCAATAATATACAATTAACAATACTCTAGATACCGATCGATCTTAGAAAATACCAAGCCCTTGCAAAAAATCAAATGATTCACCTATTAATTTACAGTGCCTGTTTATCAAACTATTAATCTCCTGAACACCTCAAACCTTTAGTCATCCACAAGTAACCTTATCGGTTCATCTTACTCATCCAAATGTTCAAAAATATCCCATGGTGGGCACCCAACCGATCCTTCCTTGATTCTATATAGAATCCTTAAAAATTGGTGTCATTTCTGATGCACCATTGATAACAATCTCGATTAACCTATCAAAAGATAAACTAGCATAATCCTTTCCTCCAATGAACATTCTCGAATACTTACACAATCAAAAATTCTTAGTGACCACAAGATGATTTCCAAATGTGGTCTCATATGCTAAATAAACTTGACATATATCCATATTAAACGACTTACAGGTGAAACGATACTACTTTCGTCACTATTTGATTAACTCTGCCTCACACTCAAAATTTCACAACTCAATTGCAAAGTATAATACTCTTACCAATCACAATTCATACTAGCATGGCAACTCACTAGCCATATCAACCCCAATATCATATCAAATATTGGCACCGCAGAGTAATTAAATTAGCTCAACCAATCATATCTACGGACCTAAAAAATTATCATAAACCTCGATACAATTAGTATAAGGTCTATAATCCTCGAATAAATAAATAAACTTAGAAAATACAAATGAAAATATAGATTCAGAATCCAAAATAACACAGATACTTAAATGTCAAAATCTTAAAAATTCTACCTTCCACCACGGTAGACGACACATCTACACCTTGTGCCATCACCACAAAATCTCGATCCAAGGTATTGGACTTCTTCACCAACCAAACCATGGGATATGGACAATCCTCGATCATGTGACCGAATTGTCCACAATTAGAATCATGTTCCCAAAAACTCATCGGAAAAATGATTATCCATAAAAGCATCCACAAACATATTCTATGATATCCCTTTATCCTCCCAAATATTGGGATACCGCAAACACTATTTCAATTCTCATGATCCATATTTTAACTTCTGTAAGATCCGTACCATCCAAAAATTCAGACACTTGATTATTATAATTAAATCGATAATAAATCAACATCCTTAGATTCGCTAATACAAGAAATCGACTCCAAATTATCCTAACCTTGAGCCATTGATTCCATCTTATCCGTCCCACTTACCATGCTATTTAAATATCCCCATTCCTAACCCTCGGATCAAGATCAACCTAAATTAATCCACTAGGTATCCTCCTTCAACTTCTCTTTTCTCCTGGTTCTCGTCTGGACTAGATCTTTCAAGATTTTCAAGTTTTGCCATCATTGCAAACAAATTAATATACTCTGCTTCTCGATCTCGCGATTGGCCATCATCACGTGTAGTTTTTCATCTAGGCACCATGAGTCATCTGCTAATATCTTTTCTGAAATAAAAATAATGTAGGTTAGTTCACACTTTGGACACTGACTAGAACACTACAATCTATACGATTCGACACAAATACTGATCATAACTTAATTCTAGCCCAAGTTATTTAAATTAGGATAACTAGAACTATCCGATTTAACTTAATCATCTTACGCCTTTATCTACTTATTCAATCTATTTTACTCTAATCTAAACTTTCGCATAATATTCAAATCAAATTTAAGGCATCTCCTTATCTGATATCGACTGTGACAACTCCAAAAATCCTAACTAAAAACTAGCAAGATTTCGACTGTAAAAACAATCGTCAGATTAAATATAAATATGTACAATATCCCTGTATAACATATACATAACACAACAACACCCATCACAGAATTCAAAAGTCACAATATATTTGTGACTCCAATGTCGGATAAAAAGATACCACTAGGTACCAAAGTACTTTTTTTTTTGTAAGTAAGTATTTTGGATTGATGGGAGAAAAATTATAAAATCTATGTTTTATCTCCAAGTTTTTTGACTTGGAGATAAAAACATAAATGCTAGGGCATGCCCCGAGCAAGTGGTACATCAGAAAATACATAGAACCTCTAGGAGGACACCAAACGATAGACTCAACAGAATATAAAATCTATCTAATAAATAATCAGACACATTATCATTCGACTAGATCAACTTAGCAAAAACGAATTGCAGCTTGCCCTTCATCGCCGAACAGACCCATCTATCACTAGGCAGAAGAAACAGCAGCACTCCGGCCCAAGTGCACTCCGGCAAAAATGCACTCCGGCATTTTCACTCCGTCAAACATGCACTCCGGCATTTGCACACTGGCAAAAAAGCACGCCGGCAGATTGCACTACGTCACATTGCACTCCAGCAAATTTCACAGTTCACTCCGGCAATTGCACTTCTGCAAAAAAGCACTCCGTCAGATTGCACTACGGCAAATAGCACTCCGCCAAATTTCAATACCGGCCAAACACACTCCAGCATAATGCACTCCGGATTTAACCATCCAGATATAGATCTTCACTCCGGCATTTAAGCGACAAATCACTCCGACTTCCAAGAGCGCAAAACAAGGCCACTCCGTCCTTAATGGCCCAATAAAGCCAATTCACTCCGTCCTTCAAGACGCACTTGAAAAGCCACAAAGGCCACTCCGGCTTTTAAAGCCACTCCGCCTTTTAAAAAGCAAACTGCCACTCCGTCCTTAATAGGCACAAGGCCACTCCGGCCTTAAGGGGCACAAAGCCACTCCAGCTATAATTCACTCCGGTCTTTTGGAGTCCAGCCTTAATTCACTCCGGCATTTCAGCAGCATATCACTTCGGCTTCCAAGTGCGATACGCGACCACCCACACCCAACCCAGCAGCTGTAAGTTTTCATGGGAGAGAAGTCCGATTTTTCTTGGATGCATTTTTACACCGACTCCTAGACTTAGACTGAAGCCAGGGTTCTTCAGTCGGGAATCTAACTGCCTTACCATGAAGGCCGTCCAAAAATTCAGATTGATTACAATTATGGCTAGCCGGAAAACTCATTGTCATTTTCAGCAAGGAATCCAGGAATCCAAAAACAATCTGCTCTTCCTCGAGAGAGAAAGAGGCACTATGGGCCTGAGAGGAGTCAGCCGTCACAACCAGTTGGAAAGCAGCCAAGAAAGCATTAGGGGGAAACCCTTTATCTGCCGCTGCCAGCGGAAAGGCTGAGAGAAATATACGTTTGCTCTCAACCTTTACAAGGATCCTATGTTCAAGAATTGTGGCCTTCATGAGCTGACGCGAACCCTCCGATTCTAGGAGCTGCTGGAGAGCCAAAAGCAACAGATCCTTCTCAATTGACATAGGATTCTCATCCTTCTTGTCAACAATGCAAGGCATTGCTTGCACTTCAGAAGAGCCAACCACAGAGGACAACGCCTGAACAGAAGCAAGCCCAGATTCAATGGGAGGCAGTGATTCATCAGAGTCCACAGCCGAGCAGACTGGACGGTTAGCCTCCATAGGCTCACAATAGATAGGAGAAATACGTCCTGTTGGATCAGACTGAAATGAACAATGTTTTCGAACAATCCGAGAGATAGATTCAGGAGTAATATCGGGATCAATCTCAGCGGACGGACCAGTAGTACACAGAGCTGGTGAAGAGAAAGGGGGCAGCTTTGTTGCAGAGGCTGCCACCGCAGGGAGAACGACATCAGCAAAGAGGGGATCCTCAACCTCCTTTACACTGGGTACAGCCCCAGGCACAGACTCAGCTTCACCCGGATCCACATAGTCATCATTTGAGATGACAGAGATAGATACAGGAGTATAATCAGGATCAGTCACGGCTGACGGACCAGGAGCAACAATAGGTGAGGAAACATGGCCCAACACCACAACATCTCCTGCCACCACAGGGACAGCAGGGAGGGGATCACAACAGGGTATCTCTGCAGAAGGCACCTCATATGTCTCTTCAGAGACACCAGCAGCAAGCATAGGCACTGACGACTGTTTATTCACATCCACTGCACATTGTAAAGCCCCAAACACACCATCCGGAGCCACAACATCTCCAACAGAACTTGAGGAGCACTCCGCAAAGGTAGTCTGGATAGGACCAGAATCAACTAGTTGGGCTGGCATTGAAGATACCATCCCACGTGCTAGGCAATCATCAGTGGCAGGACTACTCGCCTGTTGATCCAAAGCAGAAATACTGCAAACAGAAGAAGGATCAGCATTCCTGACAGAGGACCCCGCATCAATAGATACATCCTGAACAAGGATGGGTTTAATGGACGAACATCCACCCCCATCAACATCAGGAACCGGGGCCTTTGGCAGAGCTGGAGGCTTCTTAAATCTGCCAGTAACAGAGTGATAGGCAACATCAACTTCCATCAGCTTGAAGGAAGTAGCAACACCCGATAGAACCTTGATTTTAGCTGGTTGGGGATCACCCTTCTTCATCTCAACACAAATTCTAGCCACATGAACCCGATCCATCTTGGCAGTATGGGGGTCACAATGGATTGGTTTGCCAATCCTACGAAGGACATGAGAGAATCTTGATCAAGAGTCAATCCCGGGTACCATCTTTTGAGGAAAAGAGGGGATTTCTTGAAAGCCCATGGTCCACGAGCCAAACAATCCTCCAATTGGGACACATAGTCAAATTGAAAGAAATAAAATCCTTTTTCATTGACGACAATGTGGCGCAATCCAAATCGCGACCAAACTCTCCTTGCGATGGAGTTGACTGCCGCAACGTGGGGATGCTTTCCAGGGAAGACGCCCACCAAAGTGGTGCCCCAGAATTCAGAGTATTGCTGCAAAACCTCATCAGGTGGAGATAGTGGGCTATCGAATTCAGACCCAACACAGGGAGGAAAATATTTAAGGGATGCAAATGAATGAGAACCCATATTAACAACAACTTGAGCCCAGGATTTGGAGTTACCATTTACAGTTGAAGGCTTTTTGAAGGTATTAGAAGATACCTTGGCCTCATTTGTCATCGCAGGTGACGCAGGAGAGCTGAAGTTCTTAGCACCCAATCGGGGCGAGTCACAGCAGAGGATATCGGAACCGACCAAGGGAGGGCAGGCAGGGGAAACCGATGCCAGAGGCAAAGTACAAATCATAATTACCTATAGAAGTATATACATCCATCATACACAGTGAAAACTAAATTATCTGTATATCATTAATATATAAGCACGTCTCTATCTCAAAATAAACAAAATTACTCAATAAGGTACAAAATTATAAAATCTAAGTCCATAAAATCATCTTCCAAGGTCAGCAGCCTAGCCAATTTTTAATTCTCTACCCCACCTCATCGAATATAAACTCGTGCTCATCTGAAGGAAAGAAAAAAAATAAGAAGTGAGCCAAATACTCAATAAGGTGCAATAAAATCATGGACAATAAACAATATACTCAAAATAAAGTAGATGTAGGATATAGGAGCAATATAAATGCATAAATATAAACCATGATCAAATGCAATTTTAGAACTCATTTATCTTTTGTATTTTATTTCTAATTCCTTTATGTTCTAAAAGATATAAAAATTTCTTTATCTTTATGGATTATATCTAGTAGGCCTTATACGCTAACGGTGTAGTCAAATCAAGGAAATGATCATGTTATTCCATATGATTTAAGGCACTACCTACGAAACTCAAATTTAACGTCCCATGGTAGATAGTATACCTATAATTCCGAATATATTGGGTTAACAGTCATTATTCTTATGCCATCATGTCTCCCGTAACTCAGAGGCAATTTCTTAATTTATCACAGTAATATCCTAAGGCATACTAGAAAATACTATTCTATAAAATATAAATCTTGAGCTCAGTTTTTTGATTACTTACTCTTAAAGAAAGGTTCCACCATAAACTTATACAAAGTTATCACTCATTGAAGAATAAATCATCAAACATAATAAATTATAGAGTTTCCTTTAAATACTTTACATAACTTGTATAATTCTTAGATACATATATAGATAATCATATTCTTGAGCATATTGATACACATTTTATATTCTTATAAACTTAAATTTTCACATGCCTTTAAATACATACATAAATCAACATAAAGCTTGGAGCGTTCAAAAAATTCTTACCATAATAAGCCAAATATAACTTTAGAGCTTCCGAACTACAACTTCCTTCACAAATGCATACAACTTAATTTTCGAAGCCTACACAAAATAACATATTTAACGTACATGTAAATAAACACTACTATTCATGTCCAATAATATTTTCGAAACACATAAAATAACATATATAAAATATATGTGAATAAATACCAAATAATCAAAGTACCCACGTCCATAAAGTTAGGGTTTTAAGTTTCTAAGGCCAAAGTATGCATAAATCTCAAATAAATTGAATAAATACCAAGGGAGCATAGGTTAGGGTTTCACGAAGCAATATACCGCATAAAACTATCAAATCAAACACCCAATCAATGAATAATCATGTTCAATGTATGGGTATCAATTTTCTAAAGTCCAATCATGCATAAATTTCAAAATAAATGGAAAAAGCATTCAGGCGCGGGGTTAGGGTTTCACGTACGAAGAACCACATAAATTTTAAAAATCGAACATGAAATCGACATATATGCATACTCAAAATATGAGTTCCATAAAATATAAATTTAGATGGGTATCGAAACATGAATACCTGAAGATAATGGAACAAAAATTGCAAAGAGAGAAAGAAAAGTATATGGGTATACTTGCGTCGAGCCGATCTATTACTTTTTCAACTAGCTCTAAGTCGAAAATTGGACTCGGGAACATCAATCTGTTCCTTCTCTCTCTCTGGTTGCTGAAAACTGATGCAGAAATAAATCTTATGCGTTTTATATTGCAGGTTAGTGCTCGAGTGCCAGCCTGGTGCGCTTCAGGTGTGCACAGCCTAGATTCGGCACCTGCCGCCGACGCTTGAGGGCCCGATAGGCGTAGGTCTGCTTGCTTGGGCGCTTGTGGTGCCACCTCGGGTGCCCAACGAGCGTCCCCCATCCTTTCTCGTCCCGCATCTAAAACCTAATTTTGCCACATATATTAAGTCTAATCTTGATTATATTACCTTAATTATTTCTAATTATGATATTATGAAAGTCGATACCTTACAACGTCCCTCCTCCTTCCCACCACTTGCCCCCTCCCTCACCC
>JAODPA010112224.1:0-19383 GCA_025585075.1 Nepenthes mirabilis
TTTATGATAGTATTATCTTAATCATATTTTATTATAATGGATATTTATTATTGGGGTTTTCAGGCAGTTAGTCTAGGCTGAGTCGAATGACTCGAGTTTGGTTCACCAAAATTGGGTTGTGTGTTTGTTCATTTTGTTCAATCGAGAGAGAATAGTAGTTGATGTTTGACGAAAATTTTGAGATTTTACATTGGTTGCTCTGGGATGAGTTTGAATCCCAACTCAACTCAAATCGTAAGCTAAACAAGGGATTGTCAGCTTTTGAGGAACTCAGATGCTGCTTTGGAGTCAAGGTTGGAAAAAAAGGCATTCTGGTGGGCTCTAGATTCCTGTACAAATCTAGTTTCTGTGTTTGATTTGTTTAGGGTGACCCTTGGCACGCGAGTGGGGTAATAAGGATTCTCATATGCAGTTAGGGTTTGTGGGTTGACTTTGTTCGTAGTGACCCTTGGCTATTTCAGTAGGTTAAGTCTGTGTCATGATGCGCGATGCCTGTCGCAGAGGATTTTCTTAGTTGGCCTCCTTTATCCCCCTCATGAATTCTGTGGTTGAGAAAAGTATTTGCTTCGAGTGTGAAGGTTGACGGCGGGAATGAACCTCCAAACCCATGTTTGATTGATCCTGAAGAGTTTCGAGATGAGATGCCTCGGGCACAAGTGGCCTTCTCAATCCTCCATGTATTTCCCATCACTCTATGGCCTTTGTTATTCCTCTTCCAGCATCAACTCCAAGCCATCAAGTTGAGATTTTCCTCATTGGCAGATCTCGTGGTGGTGAACACTTACTTTGTCCAGGTATCCCACAATCCAAAATGGCACATACAAACTTTCAAAAAAAAAAAAAAAGAAGATTGAATTTTGGCATTTTTCAACAGCATAATATAATACTGTTTCAGCTGGATTAATTAGTCTAACTGTATGAGTATGTATAGCATCTCAAGATGGCACCAGCCTTGCGAATATGATATGCCAGTGAGGGCTGGTGGTTGCTCACAAGCAGTGGAGCTTAAAGTCATATTTTTCTTTTTTAAATCAAAATTTAAGAGACGGTTATCGCCACCTCAATGGCAACTATATCATGAAATAAACATATCAGTCGTACCGCTTTCCTAATTAAACAACTAAGTAAATTAATTAGCAAGAGGTGTCCCCAGCTTCTAGGCCAGACCTTGCCATCCAATTCCATAAGCGGGCTCGTCTCTTGTGAATATACTTATATATATTTTTAATTTTCTAATTTTATAAATTCATTAGTCATTCAACCATTATTAATGAGCTCTAATTTATTACATATATGCAGTCGAAATAAAAACTACAATTCACGTGAGATATGAGATCATCTTATTTATTATATATATATATATTAAGAAAAAACTATGAAAAATCTGTAGAGCAATAAAAAAAATATTGGGCATATTTTTTGAAGTTTCTCAACTTTATTTTAATTTTTGATAATTCTAATCAAAGTATTTCATTCCAACATTAGGTTATGATTGGCAATAAATATCCCCCAATTAAAGAGCCATTTTCTATAGATCTTTCGTTTTTCTGGGTTAATAAAGTCCGGTGGCAGGAAAGCCTGGGGCTGGGCCAGGCTTCATTCCCTGTCGCCGCCTGAATCATCATGGACTCTTTCTATTGCCTGTCCCGGCCCAACCAACATCACAAGACGACAATACTGGACTGAGGTCTGCAGCGAGGGAGAAGCGAGGGCTGCAGAAGAGTCGCGAGTGGAGAGGAGACAGATGGGTGGAGTCGGGGTATTCTGGGCGACAAGAGTAATGGAGATAGTAAAGAAGCACGACTCCGGCGGCTTAGTTTGGAAGAGAATTAAGCTTACCTCTACTCGCAAAGCCAACGCCAAGAAGCGCCTACATCGGGTCTGGCAGGTCCCTCTCTCTCTCTGTGGCACTCTCTTCCCTTGTCGCATTAGCTAATGCTGCTGAGCTCGTAAATCATTTGGCATGCGCATGATATTATTCGCCTTATTTATTTATTTATTTTTCTCTATCTGAATCCTATTGAATGATGGTGGATTATTAGATTGGCGCGCTTCTGCCTTAGCTAGGGTTTTAATGCCGCAAAGTTGGCATTTGTTTTACTTTATTTTCAATTCTGTTTGTTTCATGCTGTTTGTTTTAGTCAGAAATGCGTTTCCTACTGCACGATAATTCCTGGTTTTTTATGGTTTTTGTGGACAGGTTTAGGCATTAAAATTGTTCAATTCATCCGATAGCACTACTAAGCTGGCTTCCTTCTTGGTGATTCTTGAGATGGGGTGTTTACTAACAAACCATTTCAGACTTGCTTTTTGTACTTAGTTGTAAATCCCTTTTCTGTTGGGATTTGAACAACCAGGATTCACCCAATCTAGATCCGACATAATGGAAAACTCGAACCCCCTCTTAGTCGACAATCACCAATTTAGTAGGGCACAAGAAACAAAAGATTGCACAACGTTTTTAACATGAAAATCCTTCATAAGCCGAAGGAAAAAAACTACAGGACGAATTCCGAACAAGCTTTCACTATGTAAAATTGGTTACAAAAAAATCTTCAGATAGAATATCCGCTACACACCCAAGACAGAATAAGAAAAATAACACTAGAGTAAGGAAACTCTCATTTGCTCTTATCTCTCTGTTTTTCTTCTCTTATTCCTCTCACAGGTGGTGCACTTTACTCTTTTTAATTTTACCAGTGTGGCAGAAAATAGTAAACACCAAGAGCTTCGTTCCGCACTTAGCTCCGTTGCACTGCTGCTATTCTGCCGCTCTCTCCCTTGTGTGTTTGTATGCTTGTTTGAAGCACCTAGTGCACCATTATAAAGACTTTGGCTTCAAATCCCTATCTGCTCACCTGGCCGATTTTGCATATGATTTGTTATGCCAATCCGGTCTTTTGCTATGACTTCACCAGTCTCGCGCTTTCCTAGACACGCATGCTCTGCAGCTTAACCTGCTTCCTGTATAGATGGCGCATGCACTCTAGGTTTGCTACTTGCTCTGCAAAGCTTACTAATCCTGGAAAGTCAACTGTCCGCAACGTCAGCTACCAACTTTCTACAGTGTCCTTGGCCCTTGCTATGCTCAGCAACCTCGGCCATTATCTACACCGCGGCTGTTATCTGCCCAACTGCACAACGTCAGCTGCCCGTCATCACAGAGCATCATCTACTCTGGCTCCCAGTGCCACTCTAGAATTGCCTCACACCGGCCTGGGCATTACTTAGGAAATCCTCTCTAGAGAATCCACTTTGGAGAAATGCACTCTAGCATTTGCACTCTGAAAATCCTCTTCGGAGAAATCCACTCTCCTTTCTCAGCCGGTTAACAGGATGTTGGCCGGATTTTTCTCTTAACCCGTCAACCTTTTGTTGACCGCCTTTTACTTACCTGACCGGTCAATTTGCCACTCCGGTAAATGATCACCTCCAAGATTTGCCTTCTCCAACAAATGACTTTCTTAGTCATTACTGCAACCAATTTGCAGTATTCCGAATTTTGATGACTTGTCTGTTTGTTGAGCCACAACCAGTTTGCAGTACTCCGAATTTTGATGACTTGTCTGTTTGTTGAGTTATACACAAGGGAGCGACCAAGCCTAATAAACTTTCCCTCACAATCTTGTGGAGGGAACCTTCCCCTTTTTTGGGTGACTGTCATCTCCTGCATTTTGGCAGCTTTCCCTCAATTGGGATCCCGGTGTCAGCCTCTATAAGTCTGAATAATACCTGCTTCTACCCCACTAAGCCTGGAGTAGTCCTACTCTCCTTCAGCTCGTTCTCAACGGTCATATCATTCTCTCTTACACTTCATCTTAGCAACCTTCTCCTGCCACATTGACCAATGTTCCCATTGGTCACCTTGGCATTTTTCTTGGTAACCTAAGCCTTAATCAGGTATCGACCTGATCTCCTATTTTTTCTTACTATAATTGAGGCGTCTTTGGTGAGTTTCTACTGGCTGTCTCCAAACGCCGTCCTGAAGCCTTATTCATCAAGTTTTCCGGTTAAAATCACATTCAACCTCAAATTTGGAGTATGTCGCACGCCCTTCAGCACGAGCTTGTTTTCGTTGCTTGTCCTCAAGCAAACATCCCTGACATCGACCCTTGACCAGCCACCGTTACCCATGTTCAATATCCCGTGGTCTACAGATGTATAACTCGTGAAGTGGGACTTTATCGGTATCACATAATGTGAGGCACCACTGTTCATTACCCAACTTGTCTCCTGGCATGGTAGGCTTTGTACTTTTTCTGTGTGGACAACCAGAAGGTCTCCGCCGAAAGCGACAGTCTCCCAATCATCATCATGATCCCGGTTCTCCCGACGATCACTTCTGCCCTCCTGCTCCTGCTTTCTCTGCGGGCAGCCTCACTTTATGTGGCCATTGTTGCCACAGTTGAAGCAGGTCTTCTCCTGAAACTTGTTTCGGTTGTTTCTCTTCTCCGATTTGCCTCCTCCACCTCGTTCCCTTGCTTTCCCTCGTTCCCGACCGCTGGTTGCCACAAGCATACTTGGCTCAGAGTATGAGGCCTCACCGCTTTCCCTCCGCCTAGACTCGTTTATAAGCAGGGAAGTTATGACTTCTTCAAGTTTGAGCGTGTCCTTCCCGAATATCAGCATCGTGACAATATGATCGTACGAGGCCAGTAAGGATGCCGGCAATGATGCCAACAATACCAACGCTTTGTCTTCCTCATTGATCTTCTCATCAAGGGTTGATATCTGCGTCACTATCTGGTTGAACTCGTCCAAGTGTTTCTCAAAGCTCCTCCTTCTGACAGACGCAAGCCATGAACTGCTTCTTCATATGCAGCCTCGTCGTCAAGGGCTTGGACTTGGACTTGTACCGGCTCTTAAGCTTCTCCCATACCTCTGCTTGGTCTGACAAGCCATTGATCTCCTGGAGAGTGTTATCCGTAAGACACAACTTGATTGTGCAATTAGTAAGATCCTTCCTGTCTTGCCACTCATCTTTCGTTATATTTTCCAGCCTGTCTTTCTTCCCCCGCAATGCTTTTACCATTTCTTCTCGAGTCGAAATATTTCTCACCCTTTCTTGCCAAAGGATGGAATTATTTTACCCATTAAACTGCTCCACACTAAATGGTAAACTCCTCAACGACGATGCCATCAAATCGAAGGTTTACAACCTCTCTCTGATTTCACTTATTGGTATTCGAATAACTCGGATTCATCCAATCCAGATTCGGCGCAGTGGAAAACCCGAACCCCCCATCAATCGACAATCACCAATTTAGTAGGGCACAAGGAATAAAAGATTGCACAACGTTTTTAACGTGGAAATTCTTCACAAGTTAAAGGAAAAAACCATGGGACAAACTCCGAACAAGCTTCCACTATGTGAAATTAGTTACCAAAAAATCCCGAGATAGAATATCCGCTATACACTCGAGACAGAATAAAAAAAACAATTCCAGAATAAGGAAAGTCTCATTCGCTCTTATTTCTCTGTTTTTCTTCTCTCCTTCCTCTCACAAGTGGTGCACTCCACTCTCTTTAATTTTACCAGTGTGGTGGCAAATAATGAACACCAAGAGCTCCATTCTGCACTTAGCTCCGTTGCACTGCTGCTATCCTGCCGCTCTCTCCATTGTGTTTTTGTCTGCTTGCCTGAAATGCCTAGTGCGTCCTTATAAAGGCTTTGGCTCTAAATCTCTATCTGCTCATCTGGCCAATCTTGCAGATGATTTGTCATGCCAATCCCGTCTTTTGTTGCGATTTCACCAGTCCTACACTTTTCCAGACACGTATGCTCTGCAAGTCAACCTACTTCCTGCACAGACGGTGCATACATTGCAAGTCAACTACCTACTCTGTAAAGCCTACCAACCCTGAAAAGTCAATTGTTCACAACGTCAGCTGCCATCTTTCTACAGTGTCCTCGGCCCTTGCTGCGCTTAGCAATTTCGGCCATTATTTGCACAACTGCGCAACATTAGCTACCTGCCATCATAGAGCATCATCTACTCCGGCTCCCAGTACCACTTTGGAATTGCCTCACACCGGCCTGGGCATCACTCCGGAAATCCTCTTCGGAGAATCCACTCCAGAGAAATCCTTTCCGGAGAAACGCACTCCAGCATTTGCACCCTGAAAATCCTCTCCGGAGAATCCACTTCAGAGAAATGCACTCTCCTTTCTCAGCCGGTCAACCTTCTATTGACTAGCCTCTTACTTGCCTGACCGGTCAATTTTCCACTCAGGCAAATTATCACCTCTGAGATTTGTCTTCTCCGGCAAATGGTTCTCTTGGTCATTACTGCAGCCAGTTTGCAACACTCCGAATTTTGATAACTTCTCCGTTTGTTGAGCCATCCACAGGGGAGTGGCTAAACCCAACATTTTCCTTCAATTGGACTCATGAGATCATTGATCTGAACTTATTGTGCGCATTTTTTGGTGTGAAAAGGCGATTACTTCTCAGATAATGGGGTTGTTAATCTTCACTCAAAATGTACTTATTTTTTACTTTCCTCTTCTATTTTTAGTTGTTGGGAATTTGTCATGGAATTGTTTTATTGATTTCTTTAATATCTTATTTCTTCTCTTGGTGGTCATCCTGATATTCGGGTTCATAAGCTGCATTCTGTCGTCCCAATTTCTTGATTTTAAGTAGCGGTTATTTACGCTTTGACAGTTGATATTGATTTTTCATCTTTATTAGTCAAAGAATTTCTTGTTGAGACCATTTTCTTAGAGTAATGTAAGGCTGTATTTCTAAATTAGACACCATGCCAATCTAGTAAAAGAATGAGTGTAAGGAGAGCTTGTATTCCTCCCTTTTATACAGCTATTAGTTACTGTCAAATTGGAATTTTATTTATTTATATATATTTGAGGAAGTTTGACCTTTTTGCTTATAAACTGAACTTGTTTTGGCTTTGAGTATCTCCAAAGTGCTGCTTTGAAGTGAGTTGGAATGAATGATGTTGGGTGATTAGAATTAGTTTCATTAGAACTGAAAAGACATGCATAGTTAGCTTGATGATTCTGACAATTGTGATATATTTCTACCTACATCTCTATCTTCTCATTATTTCACTGTATCCTTGTCCGTGGCAGATGATATCAAGAATTCAATTGGTTTAAAGTGGACTCTCAAGGATAGCTTGTTTACCACAGGTGTACTAAATGATCAGTTTTTGTCTGGTCTATAATACTGTTCTAAAGTAAATGCTTCAGTGGAAAGTCTTTGTTTTGGCTTTACGTGGGCCATAGCTATTGATGAATAGGAAAAGCACAGAAACTTGCTACCAACAGAAAGAGGTTTTTCTGACAAATGCAGCTAATGACATTAAGATGACGCCAGGTGGACTAGGAACTGCTGAAACATATACTCCTTGAAATTGCTGTCTACAAATATTCAGTTAGTAAATGACCACCTTTTTTGTACTTCACTAATTATGATTCGTTGGGAAATACAGATTTCATAATTTACTCGTGGTGTTTGGTTACTATGAACCAAGCACTCTCATGTTCAAGCACAGACATTGTCATACTGTTAATATTGAAAAGCAATTGCTTTGCTGACAAATTCTTATTATGGACCAAATTCATTTATCATTGACTTAAACGTCTACCTCTATCTTTTTTTTTTCCAAAAATTTCATGGGAATATTTGCACTTCATATGCATTTCTAAACTATCACTCTATAGCTGTTGGTATTTCAATTGAAATGGGTAATTTTATGAAGAAACTAGCTCGTTGTTAATTACCTAATAGGGATTCACTTCACACTGAGAAATGAATCAGAAGTATGAATGATCTTTTTGTCTTCTGCAAATAGACAGCTGCCAATTCCTTTTGCAGGTAACCTTTTGTCCTCATTTCTCCCTCCAGTGAATGTGAGAGCTGTTTAGGACATGCTTCCTAATTTCTGCTGAAACTGAACTAATTGTTCTTACTTTTGACCAAAAAAGGAACTAATTGTCCTTGTATAGCTGCCTTTATTTTTTTCTTTGCTAGATACACTGTCCTTTGGTAAAGCATATAATTGTATTTCTTCGATATGTATGCAGGCATTCATTGCTTCATGATTTGTTTTTAAATTGCCTAATATTCTCTAAAATATCTCATCCTTGGTGCAGAATGAGGCAGTTTTGAAGGCATGTTCAGAGCTGCCGCCCTCAAAAAAATTGGAGACGAATCCCGATGGCACGGAAAGTGAGAAAGCTAGTCACAATCATCAAAATGGTTGATCCTTGGGAGCTTCGGATTTTGTTTTATATACTGGCTAAAGTTCTCCGCTTTGAATTCACAAATTCTTGTTAAGAAATTCCTTGAACAGCTTAGTTAGAAAATATGACTGACATTGATTTTTTGCTTAGTTAACATTGTTAGAACAGTGGTATGGTAATATGTGGTGTGCATGTGATCTTTGACTTTCACTTGAGCGAAGTTATTCATTTTACCAAGTCGTCTTCCTCACCTCATCATCAAGGAAACCAAGTAGTAAATTTCCAATAGTAGATGAATTTGAGTCTCTCTTAGCCTGTGGCTGTTATTTGTGTTTTGACCTCACTGCGGAGCCATCCTGCATCAGGGCATCAATCTCCCATAACGAGATAATGTTTGGAAGCAGCTTGTCCGTTCATCCCACTAGGATGCTATTTGATTTGGATTTTTGGGATGATGCAATGTGTGAATACGTAATACTTTTGCTTTTGCTTCTTAGGATTGGGGGAATGCTTTAGAACTCTAGGATCAACTTCTGTCACTTGCAAGGGTAGTTGGTGGTTGCCTTGTCATGACTCATAGGGCAACAGCTCATTTCAGGCAGTTGGGGTGCCTAATTTTCGATTGTATGGCTAGAATCTATTCCCCCCCCCCCCCTGATTTAGTTTAAATTGCAGTAATTGCAGTCTCATGTGATGTAATTATGAAGTCTGTTATAACATGCGTGCAGAAAGAGAGGATTTAAAGTTTGCATTTGGATGATTCTGAGACCGGGCTTTCGAAATTGGAGAAAAAAGGGTCAGTAGTAGAAAAGGAGAATGAGATAAAAGGAGCACCTTGCTTCCTCTCGTTGCCTTCTTTATTGTCAATGGGGGGGGGGGGGCATAGGGGCTTTTATCTGCGTCAAGGTGTGTATTGCTTGTATGTTTCTTCTTGTGCTGCCCCCTCCTTGTTTGTGGAGCGCAAGTTGTGTTTCTTTCAGATATTGCATTTGGCACCCCAGGCACGCTATATAGTACAGGAAGATATGTCATCCAAATCATCATGCTGATGGATTGAGAATCTGCAAGTGAGCTCATCAGCTTGATCCCTGGTACCTCTTAATCTGCCCATTGAACTGTCCGCCTTTATTACTTATTTCTGTGGAACAAGTATTAAGGAAGCTGGGTGCCAGGGCATGCTTTGCGTAACGACTATTATTGCCCTTGGCTGTAGGGCATGCTGACGCCCACCCATTTAATGCGTCCTATCCTTTTGCTTGATTGAGCTCTTTTGACGTGATCATTTTTTACTTTGTGCCGTGCAGGATCGCGTCTTGGATGATTTGTCGGGGTGGCAGCTTTGATCTGGAAAAAAGATATAGTTTTTAATAGGGAATTCACGGCAATTTCCTTCTTTATTCCTTTTTTTGTTTTTTTTTGGGGGGGGGGGGGGGTGGGGGATGTCTCAGTTGTAAATTTGGCACCTAACTATTGGTTGATGTGGGAATAGCAACAACATAAATGTCCTTAATTCAAACGGGTTACCCTTTCAAAGGAGTGACGGCGGAGGCTTAGAATTTGGCCGTCTTCAAAATCCCCCGTCCAATGCGTGAAACGGAAAAGGAGAAATTGTTATTGGGATTGGTGTGAGAAAAGTACACCTGTGTTATTGGAAAAATAGTGTAGTAACGTTTTTAATCACATGTGGCTCGGATATGCCCGTTTGTTATTATTATTGTATAATACATAGATTTGTTAATCCGTAGAAATAATTAACGTATGAAATTATCGTCGGCATAGATAAGTAAATAAACAAATGATGCGCTTGTAATAGCAGTCAGATCAAATCACGTCACATCACATCATATCTAGGGGGCGAGATTTGAAGGGAGTCTTATGGGGCTCCAAGTGGGGTTTGGCGTTCGATTGGAAGGGCATAAAGAGATGCATGAAATAACAAAGTAAAGTGGGGGGTGGGGGAGGGGGACCAAAGCAATAAATTTTCCAGGGGTGGATTACGTATCCACTGAAACCATCTTAATTATACGGTATTAAATGTTTCCCATGTGAAAGAGACCTACTAAATAAATAATTAAATTATGATGATAATAAAAATAAAGGATGCTGGTCAAATAAAAAGGAGGAGGTGTCATTGTTGCGGAGATACCAAGCAACTTATTCAGTGTTGGCAAAATTGATTATATTATTGTATTATCTTTGGATTGAGTTAAATTTTTTTTTTTAACATTTAATCTGAGTTCATCTAACTTTGTATTTTATAGACTTAATTTACGTCATCGATTTTCTAGAATCGGCATAATTTGGGGTTAGATTTGATACTTAAAAAAAAAAAAAAGCCTATTAATATAACATAACAATATAGATTAAAAATGTAAAATCATCAATTTTTTTTTTTTTTTTTTTGTCTATTGTTGACTAAAAGGTAGGCCAGCCGGTATTTAGAAAATGGCTTAGTTTTCTGGATGCAGCGTCGACTTTATATTCAAAGATGTATACATTAGCATACGAAAGAGAGAGAGAGGCAGAGGCAGAGGCCTGAGAGGGGGAGAGAGAGAGTTTTTGTTTTCCTTCTTTCAAAGTGTGTGGGGCTGTGGTGTGGTGTGGTGTGTGGTCTACGACGACGGCCTTTCCGCGAGATTGACAAAATTGCAAACTCTAGTCAGCAATAACCTAAAGTCCCAAACCCTATCCCTTCTCTCTCTCTCTCCCTCTGTCTCTGCCAACCATATTTATATTTATATACATATACATTAGAAAGAAAATGGGGTGACGTGAAGGGCTGTGATCTACGCCAGGATATCGACTCTCACAAGAAACCTTTGGTCGGCAGTTGTCTTCTTCCCCCGTCCATCTCTTTAATTTTTAGTTAATTGTAGTGTTAATTAGCAATAACTTAATCACCCTCCACCAATTAAACGATTTAATCAATAATTACTTGCCGTCCATTCCACTTGTCGCTCTCTAGGCAGTTCGCTATGTAACTTGTAATTCTAAACCTTCGGGCCTTGATTGTGAGCAGCGCAGTATGACTAATTCATTAATATTTTGGTAACCAATACTAAGTCTCCACTAAATATTAATTATCCTACTCTGTCCCTCCTAAAATAAATAAATAAATAAGTAATGGTACTTAGTCTCCATAACCCCCCCCCCCCTCCCTTTTTTTTTAATGAATACAAGGATGGGTGGTTTTTTCTTTTTTTCTTTTCCTTTTTCGGGGAGGGGGGCTATAAATTATCCATCTAATTAAAGTCATAACTAAATAAATTTAACTGCTTTGATGTGCTTTGCCAAAAATAAAAAAAAAAATTGGACACCTATTTTCTATAGGTCAGTCGTGTGTTAAATTTTTATTATTTCTCCAAATAAAATAGGCTAACAAATATTTCTCATGTGTGTCGAGAATTTGCTCATTTCATACTTTTACATCGTGTAAAGGTTGAAATTGTAATCAATCAGATCCGGTTGTTTATTCAAACTCGAGTTTTCTACGGATAGCGCGATAGGATTAGACTTCCACCAATAGAGGATATGAATCCTTTTGATAATGCCTTTATGCTTTAAAGGATTAATTACAGTTAAAATATTAGCAACTAGACGTCGTTTTCAAAACCTAATGTTTGTCTTCCCAATAATTGAAATATTAGGTTTTGTATCAAAATTATAAGTCAAAGTTCTATGAACAGATTTTTTTTTTTTTTTTTTTAAAAAAAGAACAAGGGTTAAACCATAAAATATAAAAACGATAACTCTCATATTGATTGCAGAAGTATCTAGGATGTGAATCCTTGCAAGATATTTCCAATAAAAAAGGGCTGAATCTACAAATGAAAGCTCAACTCCAAGGGGGATTGAAGTTTTGCTCAGGCGAAAACTGGCTCAAACTCTGAAAGCACCAAATCACTAACATCGGCGGGCAGGGGGAACTGAACTGTGGATATTGCTTCCCACATAAACATGACAGACATATTTGTTTGATATTTGCAGATAGCATATGATGATCTCGTAGATATAACTAAGTTTACCTTGCAACGGAAACTTACACGATTTGAAGAGTCATGAGCTACACTTGGAGGTGTTTATGTTAGAAAAGAGGACGTCCGACTTTTCCACTCGAATAATACAATAAGAAATAAGAAAAAAGAAGAAAATTAAATACCAATAATTTTACGTAAAAAATCTTTATCAACAAAGGAAAAAATTACGGGACCATCTGACCACAAAACTAATTCCACTATGTGTGAGATTCAGGAACAGTTTTCCTCATTACACAGGTAAAAGAGAACAGAAAACGAAGAATAGAGCACAAACAAAACACACCACGGTTGCTTACAAAATTTTGCTCTCCTCTCTTCACAGTTTTCTTCTCCCTTTTCTTCGCCTCACAAGCTTTCTCACACACCGCTCTCCAAGCAAGTTACAATACTTGCTTTTTTAATATATTGAGATCTTCATACCAGAAATCAGGGATAATATTCCATACATGAGGACATAATCTGTCCTTTCCAACAATATGAATATGCCCTGTCCAAAACTGGTTCCTGTATAACCGTTTGAGATCACGTATCTCCAGAGGATCTTCTAAGCTGGCGTCGTTCCGGATTTTCTTGTAGGTGGCCAACGATTCTTCGTCCGCGTTTTTCATAAGACCAGTCAACACTCTTATTGACCGTCCATAAAGAATCTGGTCAACTTTGTTGACCAGAATATTGATTGAAATTTCTTCCACTTATTGTGAACAAATAACACATCTTTACTCCATGCAAGTCCTCCGTCCAACAAGACTTCCACACGGGCATGATTTTCAACAAACTTTCCCTCACGACCGTGAGAAAGTTAAATCTGTTAGCCTGGCTATCTTGTAGCATGCCACATTCTTCCCTTTCGGTAGAATCTTAGTCATCATGTTTGTCCCGTTCTCTTCAGTGCTAACCTTGTCCAGTGACAGTAGACTATCCTCAAGTATATCACTTACCCAGTGATTTCGCACATCAATGTGCTTTGATTTGGAATGAAACGAAGAGTTTTTGTATAAATGAATGGCATTTTAACTATCACAGAGTATCACATATCTTTCCTGTTCAATGTCCAATTCTTGAATGAACTCCTTCATCCATAACATTTTCTTGCAAACTTTCGTCACTGCGATATACTCGACTTCAGTAATTGATAGGGCCACAGACTTCTGCAACTTGGACTGCCAAGAGAGTGCACCCCCGACAAATTTCACTAAGTAGCCTAAAGTAGACTTGCGCGAGTCTATGTCATCGGCTATATCAGCGTCCGAGTAGTCCACTAACTAAGGCTTATCACTTCCAAGACACAGGCAACTCTTAGAAGTCCCCCGAATATATCTCATGATCAACTTGACTGCTAACCAATACTCTTCCCTGGATTGGACAGAAACCGGCTAACTGTCCCAACGGCATAAGTTATGTCAGGTCTAGTGCACACCATGGCATACATTAGGCTTCCCACAATTGAGGAGTAAGGTACACCTCTCATTTATTTCTTCTTATCATCTGAGGATGGACATTAGCGAGTGCTTAACTTATGGTGGTTCGCCAATGGTATGCTCATAGGCTTCGATTTGTCCATATTGAATCGTTGGAGCACCTTCTTAATATAGTTTTCTTGCGACAGCCACAATTTTTTTGCCTTTCGATCGTGTATAATTCTGACTCTCAGAATTTGCTTTCGATCCAAGGTCCTTCATAGCAAATGACCGCCCAAGTTGCTCTTTGAGCTCCTTTATCTGAGCACCGTTGCGTCCAACGATTAACATATCATCTACGTATAGGAGAAGAGTGACAAAGTCATCATCAGAAAACCTCTGTACAAATATGCAGTGATCACGAGTAGTCCGTCGGTATCCTTGGCAGGCCATAACTGACTCGAACTTATTGTACCACTGTTGAGGAGCTTGCTTCAGACCATACAGGCTTTTTCTCAGATGGCAGACAAGTTGTTCCTTTTCCTTAGCCTCAAATCCTTCCAAGTGTTTCATGTAAATCTCTTCTTCAAGCTCACCATGGAGGAAAACCGTTTGGACATCCATCTACTCTACCTCAAGGTCCTGGACAGCCGCTACACCCAACACGACTTGTATGGAGGACATCTTTACTACTAGAGCAAAGATCTCATCAAAATCAATTCTCTTCCGTTGACCGAAACCTTTCACCACCAGCCGTGCCTTGTATCTAGGCACCTTGGTGTTCTCGTCTGTTTTTAACCGGAAGACCCATTTATTCTTTAATACATTCTTTCCCTTAGAAAGTTTAACTAGGTCAAAAGTGTGGTTCTCATAAAGAGAGCTCATCTCATCATTCATGGCCTTCAACTATTTCTTCTTACTTTCTTCCTTCATAACCTCTTCATAGTCCTCAGGCTCTCCGGCATCAGTAAGTAAGATGTATTCGTTGGGTGACAAACGGACGGACGGTCGTCTGATATGTGAGGATCGTCTGACGGAAACATTTCCGCCCGGTTGAGGGATGACTCCGTCCATGGTGTCATCCGGTGCTATGATCTCCTCTTCATTATCCTCAACCATCTCAGGGCCATGATCCTTTCCTTCCAATGATGCCGAACAGACAATTTCAATACTTTGTCCGTTTGCTCATTATCACATTTGGCCTTCCTACCAATGTCTTAAATCGTCTCATTTTCAGCGAAGGTTACGTCTCTTGACCGGACGAGTCTTCTAGTAGTTGGATCATAGAACCGGTAACCCAACTCATTCTCCCCATAACCCAGAAAGATGCACTGCATCGTCTTTGGCTCTAACTTTGTCCTTTTGTCTCTTGGGACATATACGAATACTTTACACCCAAACACCCACAAATAATCATAGGACGGCTTTTTGCTCGTCCATATCTTTTCTGACACTTCACCCATTAAAAGTTTATTAGGCGACTTATTTATAATGTAGGCCGCCGTCTTAAGTGCCTTAGCCCAGAAGGATGCAGAAAGTTTGGCTTCCGAAAGTATGCAACGTACACTCTCTATAAGTGTACGATTCATCCGTTCTGCAACTCCATTCAACTGTGGTGTCTTTGACGGTATCTTCTGATATCTGATACCACGTGACTTGCAAAAGGTATCAAAAGGTCCCAAGTATTTACCGCTGTTGTTGTTCCGGACGACCTTCAATTTCTTCTCTGTCTGACGCTCCACAAAAGTACGAAATTGCTCAAATGTAACAAGAACTTGGTCCTTGGTTTTCAGTGGGTAAACCCACAACTTTCTGGAACGGTCGTCAATGAAAGAAATAAAATATTGGGCTCCACCAATCGACCTTTTTTTAAATGGTCCACACACATTTGTGTGTATGAGATCTAGCACTTCTGCCTCTGGGGCGGACTGGTCTCCATGAAACGAGACTCTCCTCTGTTTGTCGGCCAAGCAATGAGGACACACCTTTGATCCGTCCTCTTTTATTCCATTGATCAGGCCCTTCCTCGCCAGATGAAACAAACCCTTTTTACTCATGTGGCCCAACCTTCTGTGCCACATATCCTCTGCCTCCTTGCAGATTATAGCATTCACGTTTCCAGCTACTGCAGAGGCATTCATCACATATAGGTCGGAGCTCTTTTTCCATCTTGATATAACAAGTGATTCTTTGGTCAGTTTCCGTTCGCCTTCACAGAAGGTATTGTAAAAACCTTCGTCATCCAGTCAACCGGCTGAGATGACATTCAGCCGAATATCAGGAACATGACGTACATCCTTCAGCGTCAGTTTTGTCCCATTGTTTGTGACCAAGAAAACATCTCCTTTTCCTACCACCGGAGATGTTCCTTTATTTTTTATCCTAATCACTCCAAAGTCTCTTAGAGTATAAGATGTAAACAATCCCCTTTTGAATGTGGCATGTAAAGTAGCACCAGAATCAATTACCCAATCAGACTTCTCATCCGTCAGATTTATCACGTCCCCTTCACATGTCAATAGAAGATTACCTCCTGTGACTACTGAGACGGATGACGTTTCCTCTCCACGTCCTTTATCACATCTTTCCTTTTCTGCATTTTTTTACTTCCACTTGAAATAATACTTCTAAATATGACCTTTCTTGTCACAGTGATGGCACTCAAGGTTTTGGTACATTGACCGTGATTTGCTGCGACCTTTTTCTCTTGGTTTCTGGCTGCGACCTCTACTTCTTCCCTTGAATTCAGTCACCAGTACCTCAGAATGAGGGGTCGACGAGGTCCATTGTGACCGTCTTGACTCGTTCATGAGCAAAGAGGCAATAATCTCGTCCAACCTTAAAGTATCTTTTATAAACAGTAGTGTTGTGATGATATGATCATAGGTAGCCGGCAGAGATGCGAGTAGAACTAACGTCTTGTCCTCCTTGATTTCTTCATCAAGAGCAGACATTTGCGTCAATATCCAATTAAACTCATCCAAGTGTTTCTCAAAACTCCCTCCTTCTGACAACCGTAAGCCATAAAACTGCTTCTTTACGTGTAATCTGATTGTCAAAGACTTGAACTTATAACGGCTCTCCAACTTCTCCCAGACCTCTGCCGGATCAGTCAAACAAAGAACCTCTTGGACAGTGTTGTCCGCTAGGCACAGCTTGATGGTAAAGTTTGTAAGATCTCTTTTATTTTACCATTCATCATCGGTCAGATTTATGGACTTTTCTTCCTTCTTCAACGCCTTCACCATCTCTTCTCTGGTTAGGATATTCTTCACCCTCTCTTACTAGAGAATGAAGTTGCCCTACCTATTGAACTACTTAACGCTGAACGACAGATTCTTCGACGACGATGACGCCATTTAAACAGAGTTCGAAACCTGTCTTTGATACCACTTGTTGGGAAAGAGGGTGTTCGACTTTCCCACTCGAATGACACAGTAAGGAATGAGAAAGAAGAAGAAAACCGAACACCAATAATTTTACGTGAAAAACCCTTATTAATCAAGAGAAAAATCATGGAACAATCTGTCCACAAAACTAATTCCACTATATGTGAGATTTGGGGGCAGTTTTTCTCGTTACACAGGTAGAAGAGAACAAAAGACGAAGAATAGAGTACAAGCAAAACACACCACGGTTGCTTACAAAATTTCGCTCTGATCTCTTCATAGTTTTCTTCTCTTTTTTCTTCGCCTCACAAACTTTCTCACACACCGCTCCCCAAGCCAATCACAATAGTTATTTTTTTAATATATTGAGATCTTCGTGCCAGAAATCAGGGACAATATTCCATACACGAGGATAGGATCTATCCTTTCTAACAATATAAATATGTCATGTCAAAAACTGGTTCTTGTATAACCGTTTGAGATCACGTATCTCCAGAGGATCTTCTGAACTGGCGCCGTTTTGGATTTCCAGGGGGGCGGCCAATGATTCTCCGTCCGCATTTTTCATAAGACCGGTCAACACCCTTATTGACCGTCTATAAAGAATCCGGTCAACTTTGTTGACCGAAATGTTGACCGAAATTTCTTCAATTTATTCTGAACGAATAATACATCTTTACTTTGCGCAAGTCCTCCATCTAACAAGACTTCCACACGGGCGTGATTTCCTATAGTTTACAGCCGCCGAGACTTGCCAAGTGTTGGGGTTGGAAGACCGGGATCCACCAGATCCGACAGCAGCGGAAAAACCCGAAGCCCCCGTCAACGAAAGCCACCATTTAGTAGGAACAAAGAACAAGGGATGCACAGTATTTTTTTTACATGGAAACCTCTTCCCAAACCGAAGAGAAAAAATCACGGGACACATAATCCACCAATAAATCCACTATGTAAAATGGGTTACAAACCCCCGAGATGGAGTATCCGCTACACACCCGAGAATAACAAAGAAAAACCTCACCGGAGTAAACGGGAAACACTGTCCACTCTTTTACTCTCTGTTTTTCTTTCTTCCCTCTCTCACTGGTGGTGCAATCTTCTCTACATTTTACAAGTGTTGGTGAAACGGCAGTTCGCCGTTTCACCCCCGCACATGGCGGTCGACGCACAGCGCCCATGGTGTTGTCGCCCACACCAGCCAGTTACAACTCTGGGCGCCGCTCTAGACCAGCTCAAGGCCACCTCCTCTAGAAGCTACTGGTGCTCATATATAGACGTTCTGGCTCCACCTAATCTCATCTACCCAGCTGGTTCTGTCAGATAATAGGTGCCACGTCTTCACCAATTTTTGAGCTTCCTGCAAGCCCATGTCCTGTAGACGGCGCATGCTCTACACTGTGCAGACGCGTACTCTACAGCCCAACTGTCAGCCTGTCGACCAATCCTGAAAAGACATCTGTCCTTTGCCAGCTGTCATCTTCCACAGTCTCCAAGGCCCAACCGCTACCGGAGAACTTAACCGTTCTCCATAGCCATCCGATCAACCTTTCTTGTTGACCGGATCCGGTCAAATTTTCCGTTGACCGTCTCCTTGCTATCCGTCCGCCATCCAGTAGCACTCCTGTAGTCCTCAGACGGTCAACCTCCTGTTGACCGAATTTACGCTGGCTGTCCACCGGTCAATCTCCATTGACCGTCTACTGTTCTCCTCCGGTCAACGTCCCGTTGATCGGAAACAGTTGTTCGGATTTGTTCTCCACAAATCCTCCGATGACAAACTAATTTGTTGGGTTACCCACAAGGGAGTGACCAAACCCAACACCAAGTTCATGCAAAACAACTCTGCGTTTACTTGTGAGAATTTGGACTCTACGGCTATAATTGCTTTCCCCGTGATATTCTTGTTTAATATGGCAATACAGCAAATGCTGCGGCAATTGTTGTAATGTTTCAGAAATATTTTTTTGTGATTAAAGCCCTACCCGGGAGTTTTTACTTACCGGGTGAAGGAGAATTTATGAAAGCTTTCAGCGTCAGGAGAGCATTTTTCATGGTTTTCTTCCTCAGTAAGTAAAAATCTGTCATGTATCTTATCATATGATTTCTACCTTGGACTCTAAAATTAGCTCAAATAGATTTGGTAAAGCCTCGAATGAATCTGAGAGTATGATTAGCTAATGCTGTAATTCCAAATTTGATCAACTACTTTCAGTAGCTGAAATTGGCTGTTTTACTCGAGAACATTTGAATTATTTTACTGCGGCACACAGTGAAATGGATACCACGGACGTCCTGAAAGTAGAAGAGATTTGATTTGATTCGATTATAATTTTATTTTATTTAAAAAAATTT
>JAODPA010112235.1:5967-19383 GCA_025585075.1 Nepenthes mirabilis
CCCAAACCGATATTCGGGCGATAGTATGGGCGCACCTTGGACGCCAACCCGACCGAACCAACTATCATTCCAAATTTTATAATATTTAATTAATTTCACTATATCCAATTTACCCAAAATCATAATTAATATTAATTCAATCCGAATGAAATTCCGGGATATAACAGTGGGGGATAGCAATATATTTGTATGTTTTGGGGTTTCCCTTTTCAATTGATCTAGTAGTTTCTTTTCCTGGCAACTGCAGACACTGGTAAGGTTGATCTGGTAATGAATGTGGTTGAACGCGTTAGCGGCGGTTTCTCTGCTGGAGGAGGAATTTCAAGTGGGTAAGTAATGACATGATTAATGCAACTATGAGAATATCAACTATGAGTATTCTTATCCGCAGTTTATTGTTAGTAACTCATATTGTGACTGTTATTCATTGTAGGATATCAAGTGGCCCATTATCTGGTCTAATTGGAAGGTTTGGTGCCCTAATCTTTTGTTTTTCTTTTGTCCTTGAATTCTGTAATCTTTTTGGTTTCATTATCTTTTGTTGCTATTGTACAAGATCCTGTATTGTTTCCTACCAAAACTGAAATCCTTCACTGTCACATCACAAGGAAGATATATTTTAAAATTCAATAACATTGTGACAAGTTTGTATACGTTGATTATCATGTGCAAAGTTTGCTGCATAACTCTTGTTGCAATACTGATTGTTTGGCTGTCATGTATCATAGCAAATTCTTGAAGTGATGTCACTAGTTCTTAACCTGTGCAAAGCAAGTTTTATTACTTGACATGTAAGACTTAATTTTTGGAACTTGTGATTGATGCCATGACACAAAAATAGGCGGCCCATTGCATGATACTCACACTGGAGGATTTGGTGAGGGTAAGAGTTCACAATGTTGCCCCTATTTTAACCGAGTTGGTCACTTGAGTCTATAGGCTCTCTTTTCTTTCCACTACTCTTTAAAGTCTATCTTTAGACCGGGCTAGGTTTTTAGGCTGTTCAAGCAGGTTGAGCTAGGTCGCTGCTCTCCTGCCACCTCATGGCAAAGTAAGTTGATGGGCAAGTTCGCCCCGATCGCAATGGTACAGGGGTGCTAGAGAATGTTACCCGATGGCCAACTCGAAGCGGCGAAAGTTTGCGGCATAGCATTTTGGATGCTAAGTTATAGTAGTACTGAGCAATTTCCAACAATTGCAGTCCTGGTTCGCACTAAAGTGCTATAAGTGGCTTTCAATAGCCCCATTTATTCTCTTTGACTGAACTTTAAGAGGTATACCAACCGTGGGTACCTAGCTGTTAGATACTGATGGTCATCTTATAATATTTCCTACTCTTAGTCATGATGGGACCACCCTATTTTTGCACCAAGACTTACTGTTGATGCCTTGAAGCAATTTTGTAAAAATGAAATTGAAAACTAGATACACCTCCAAGGGGGTAATGAAATTAAACAAACAAAAATGACCAATCAGAACAATTTAGAACAAAAAAGTGAAAAACGGAAACCTGAGTGTGTCAGAATCTTGCAATGGATATGTAAACTATTGACTTTATCCCTTAAATGAGTTCATCAACTATAGTGCTTGGTAATGCCATTTTGATTTCCTATTTTTATTTTGATTTTTTAATGGTGGTAAGTCTTTTTTTTTTTGGGGGGGGGGGTGAGCAATCATCAGTTTGAGAGACTGAACAACTGAGATTAATCACTTGTGTTAGTGTTGCATCAACCCTCCCTTTTATGAAGGCCACGGTTTACATGTTTCAGGCCACTGGTTCTTGAACTCTCCATTTTTTACGTTGTATGGATGTACAGATTGTAAGCAAGATGAATTGACATTTATTTTTGGATCTGTGAGAGAGAATATAGAGTATCACTGATTCTTTCCTTTCAGCAAATAGTTTGGTCATGTTTTATGAAAAGATTTGAATAAACTATCCACTCTTCCTCATAGCTGGCAATTATACATCTTAAGCATTTTCTGCAAACTTTACATATGGAGGGCTTATGGGGATGGATATATGAGGGGAAAATAAGACTCGTATTTGCAGATTAAAGGACTTTTCTCTGCTGTGGCTCCTTTTATTGAGAAATTCTTGGGACTGTTTTCTCCAGGACAACATGAAGTAAATTAGGGTGCAGATTTAGTGCATGTATTGGTTAAGAACACATTGGTTGAAATTTTTGGTTGATTAATTAAGTGTCTGAGAGCTTATATAATATGTTAGTTTCAATAGTCTTATCTTTATGGAAATTTTGTAATAGTTGTAAGGTTTTGCTCGTACCATAGCAGTTGCAGTAGTAACCCTTGACCTCTGAAAATTGCTTTTGTAGGGCCCTTTTTTCTCTAAACTATCTGTGTGAACTCTGTGCATGAGCAGGGTGGGGATGCAGTTGCCTGTTTCTGGAATGTTACTTCTGCTCACTGGAATGAGATTTGGTATAGAAGCTTGCTTTTGGTGGTGCAATCAATCAACCCCCCCCTCCCCCCAAAACCCAAAAAAGTGGAAGAAAAAAAGAACTGATGGTAAACATGATTAAAAGGGTGAAATGGTAAACATGACAAGTAAATGTATTGCCGGGGCTACTCTTCTGCTGCTATGTGCTTAATGCTTGTCTTTGGACATGAGATTGGAATGTTTGAGGGAGTGTTTAACTTGTGTTTTCTGATTTCTGAAACTTTTCTTGCATGTGGATTCCTTTGCCTTTTATGACTACTCTAGTTCTTGTTTTATTTTTGGCTCCTATTGCAGCTTTGCCTATTCTCACCGGAATGTGTTTGGAAGAAACCAGAAGGTGAATATCTCCTTAGAGAGAGGACAGATTGACTCAATATTTCGGGTAAATTACACGGACCCCTGGATTGAAGGAGATGACAAGCGTACTTCAAGGTCAATTACAATTCAGGTAAAAGGCATGGTTCTTTAAGCATTGCAAGTGAAAAAATTCAATTAATGGTGCTTGATTCCCTGCAATATTTTCTGATACAGAATTCAAGAACACCAGGTACCTTGGTCCATGGTAATCAACCTAACAATAGTGGCCTAACCATTAGCCGTGTGACATCTGGCATTGAATTCATCCGACCACTCAGACCAAAGTGGAGTGGAACTGCTGGGCTTATCTTTCAGGTACTTGTAGACATGCCAATTCATTTATTTTCCAGACAATAAGGAACTTCTGAGTACCTCTGGTACAGTCATGCTAGGTGGAAAACCAGGATCGCTCATGACCACTGGGATGGAGGATTTTGATTCTCGGAGTTTTAAAAAATCTGCAAAGCATGCTTTATTTAGTTGTTTTCTAGTCCATTGTCTATATTTGTTTCTCCTGTTCTATTAAACTTTTCTTGTAAAATTGCTTTTATTATAATATACAGCGTGCTGGTGCTCGTGATGAAAAAGGGAATCCTATCATCAAGGATTTCTACAATAGTCCTCTTACAGCAAGGTATATGTGGTGCAAGACGTTAACCTGGGATCCTTGAAATTGCTTGGTGTTTTGTGATTGTTCTATGTTGCTGTGGTTTAGTTACTCTAGTAACTTGATAGTAAGACTTTTCCCCCCAGTGTTTCTGATCAGTGATTATATTTGCAGTGGCAGAACCCATGATGATATGTTGCTTGCCAAAGCGGAGTGTGCGTACACTGGTGACCTTGGGTCCTCAATGGTTAGTTTGTCTATGGACCTAGGCACGTGACCTTTGTTTTTGTTATTAAATTTCCTCATGAGTGGTGTATTTGCAGCTTGTATTCAGCATGGAGCAAGGTCTTCCAGTTCTGCCTGAGTGGTTATGCTTCAACCGAGTTAATGCTCGTGCTAGAAAAGGTGTAGAGCTTGGGATTGCTCACCTTCTTTTGAGGTTTGTTTTCTTATTGTATTTTCCCTTGTCATGTCAGATGATTGGATGGGTTAATGGAACGTCGAACGAGAAGAGTTTAATAGTCCTGAATAACTGTGGAATTTATGGGACTGATATTCACATATTGTCCAAGTCTTCTAGCTTCTTTCACTTGCATTTGTATTGATAATTATGCAGTTTGTCTGGAGGTCATGTGGTGGGCAATTTTTCCCCTCATGAAGCATTTGCCATAGGTGGAACAAATAGCATCAGAGGATATGAAGAAGGTGCTGTTGGTTCAGGCCGGTCTTATGTGATTGGTTGTGGAGAAATTTCTTTTCCACTGGTAGGCTGTTCATTATCAGTGCAATGCAATCTTTCTTTCTTTGTGGAATTTTGTTGGATGTTGGTTGATGTGGGTGGGATCTTTTTGGATTTTGGCGGTTGAGGTGTGTCCCATTTGGCATAATGTTGCTTTGAAATTCTGTTGCAGACATGCTAGGTAACTCATATTGTCTTGTGAATTGAATTTTGCAAAGTTTTCGATTTATCTATGATGTAGTGAGCATTACTGCAATTCTCCATTATGACTTAGAGATCATGGGTCTAAACCATGAAACAAACTTTCTTGATTATAGATGTAAAGTTGTGTGCATCTAACCCTCTTTTGATATTGAAATGTGAGAAGCTTTTCAAACTGAGTCACCTTTTTTTTTATTCCCCGATTTGTCTATGATGTTGTTGTCCTTGAGCTTAAAAAATCCTGTGAGGAAATAAGAAGCTTCATCTTATCTGTCTCACAATCTGAATTTTGTATGAATAAAGTGAAGTTTGCAGATGCTAAGGTTGTGTAAGAACTTATAAAACAATAAGAACCCGGTGCACAAAGCCCTAGCTATATGCTGGGTCCTGTGAAAGTCAAACCACTATTAGATTTATTGTATGGGGACTGCATTATGCATGATATTTCAATAACTTGAACTCTTGCCCATCAGATTACACTAAAACAGCTTTACCATTGTGCCAAAGCTCCTCTTATGAAGTTTAGAAAACACTGAAGATCAAATAGTGTTCACATGGGGTTAATTGTTATGGTGACAGGGAAGTGAAAGTCTTGAGTATAAGTTCTACATTATTAGACATCATGCCATGGCATTTGCCTTTTTTGAGGTAGGGGAAATTAGCTTTGGTTCATAGCTTTGGGCATACCCTAGGGAGGACTCAATATCAGCTGTAGGCATCCTGGAGATAAAAGGCTCACAAAGAAAAGCTTTGTAATTTTTTCCTTGTTCTTTTCTGTAGTGGGGTTGTTTAGTCAAAATCAACTGATTGTTGTGTGAGAGGAGACAAATCAACTGATTGTTGTGAGGTAAAAATCACTACATTGCTCATAGATTGGGTAACAAGACCCACAGAAGTGCAGTACCAGGATTTTAATGGGTCAATGCTAAACTTGTTCAATTGATTACAATTGCACATTAAGCTTGTATATAATTGTAGTTCCTTAGAAGAGGGAAAGTACCAAAGCAAGGATGCAGCCTGAAGATGTAAAAGGTTCATCTTTTCCTTCTTTTGTTTATAAACTGAGCCAGATTCAAATTCATGGATGAGACAGACTTTGTTCTTCCCTTTTCTTTCTTTATTGTGCACCTATGCTGCTTTTTCCTGCTTCTGTGCACTTATAAACAAAAATAAATAAATAAGAATCAAGTCTTGGTGGTACATTCTCCTGAGCAGAGTTGGTCGTACCATGGCAGAAAAAGTTGTTTGGGAAAATGATCAATTTTAAAGGCTATAAGAATATAAGGATGCAAATGAAATTTTTAATGCGCCTTTTTTGTTACTTAAAAATGGTCAGTTGATTAGATGGCTTAACACTGATCATCTCTCACTCTGAATTATTAGTTGAGAGAGGATTTGTGTTCCTGAACTTTTCGATCTTTCATATTTTCTTGCCGTCTTACTTATTTTCCTTCTGCTGTTGTGGTTGAGTTTTCTTCGTGAACTTAACATTATTGATTCTTGTGCAGTGGGGTCCTGTTGATGGGGCTATTTTTGCCGATTATGGGACCGATCTTGGATCAGGCTCATCTGTGCCCGGTATGCCCCTCTAATCTGTATATCTTCCAATTTTGCGCCTTGTGTAATTTTGCAGTGTGCCGTTCAAGATGAGTTTAGCTTTGTATTCATTTGCATACCCAGATTTGAAGGTGCCTGGATAGTCAATTGCACTACAAAGGCTTTGGTTTTACAATCCCAATAATGGCTGATGAATGGGCAACTATAGGTGTCCCTCTTCTTTTTCGGGTTATTAGAGTTCCCCCTTGGGAGCTATAAAAGAGTTCAGTGGTGGGTTAGCTTAGACAACCTTGAAATTAAACTCAAGCTTGACCTGTTTAGCTTAACAAAAGAAGCTCAAATGAGCTTGTAAGAGAGTAGTTGTGACTCGAATTTGAGTAGCTTGGTTTTTATAAATAGATGATGACAACTTGAATCTAGTAATACCTTTCAAAACCAAACTGGTTCACCGGATGAGCTCAAAATGATGGTTGAGATTGGGTCACTAAACTTCTTGGACCTAGCTTGAATGCAATCCTAAGTCGAGCTTTCAGTACTCTGGCATTTTTCTTTGTCCATAAGACTTAATTTTTAGAATTTGTTACTCCATCTTTTGGAACCTTTCATCGCTAATAACCTTTGACTCACTTTAATCCTGAGGAAACATTTGCTGTGAAATAATTGGCAAACAGGTGATCCGGCCGGGGCAAGGCAAAAGCCTGGGAGTGGATATGGATATGGGTTTGGCATTCGTGTGGAGTCCCCTTTGGGGCCTTTGAGGCTTGAGTACGCCTTCAACGATAGGCAAGCAAGGAGGTTTCATTTCGGCGTGGGCCATCGCAATTAGCCATCTGGCACAGGTCCTTCCTCGCCCCGTAGCGTCCTTCCCTCTCATGTTTTCCCTTCATGACCTTAGGTTCTATCTAGCATTTAGATTTTGCTTTCATCTGCTATACATTATTCTCCATGGACTGATTTTGATTTTTTTAAATTTTTATTATGCGGCAGTTTCTCCTCGCCTTTCTGTGCTAGATTGGCTGCGTCCGGATTGCAGCAGAAATGCTGTCAAGGCTAGAGGTTTTCTTGAGGTTCTGTGAGACGGTGCTGTCTTTATAGTTGGAATGTTTCTTTTGGCTATGAATTTCAGTTTCATATAGCAGTAGTCTTTAAGCCTATTAATTAGAAACTCAAGCTGTATTTGGCCGGAAGAACTGTTTTTTAAGTGGTGTGGAAAATTAGGTGGCTGTTGACAAGTGAAATTAAGCAGTTGTACATTGTGAAGGGTCGGCAGTGGTACCCCGGCTCGACATAGGACGGACCTTTTGTCCTTTAGGATTATTTGTCATACTGTTGTTGGTAGGGAATAGATTAGAGTGATATTTTAGGGACATTTTTTAAGCAGCACGGCATCTATTTATCAATCTATTCTTACGGAGGTCTCTTGATTTAAACGGTTAGATGAGTTGTAATTTCATCTAGATTGCCCGGATGATGGCTAATGCGCCGTAACACGACCCAATTGTTGCAAGCTGGCTCTCGTTTGACCCTTACTCATGGACGAGAACAGTCCCCGCCGGTGCACACCTCTAGCCATTAGGCAATTTTGATCATAGGGATAAAATAAAGTGACTAAATATGTGGGATAAAGTAAGGTCATAGCTGAGTGAGGAATCTTCAATATATGTATTTTTTATTTGGTTAGTTCTTCTAAATTGGTAATAATTGAGCTGGAAATTTATATTGTAAGACATTGCTTGTATTTACATCATTTTGACACAATGTGTGGTTACATATAAATATTAACTAAAAAATTAACAGAAAATTAGTATTTATATTAGGAAATAGTTAAATTATAATTATTTATTTTTATATAAATGGCTAAAAGTGTGAAATGTAATGATTAGTAAAAATAACGCACTCTAACTCTAGCTCATCTAATGAGAGCTGTGTAATTTCTAACTCTCCAATATCATCGAGTGAATCAAATGCATATCCACAAATATCTCACATCTTACTCTCCCCCTGCGAGTATTGTGGACTTCTCATTGAAAGTAGGCAAAGATTGCTATGAATAAAAACCAAATCTTCAGCACGTTTTGTAGTCATTTCATTCCTTCTCAATGAATGGATAAAAGAATAAGTATTCCAATTTCTTTCACAATATGATGATGAAGATGGTTGCATAAGTAGCTTTAAAGCTAAAGATTGAAGTGAAGGCACACTTGTACCATAAACAGCTCACCAACTTTTTGGATCCATACTATAACGATCATAAATAGAATTAATATTCGCAAATTGATTTGCTCTTACGAAAAATTAGCAAATTCTATGTTGGCCTTAGCTCGATCTTCCGGATTAGGAAATTGCATTTTCATACACTTCATCTTTCCTCGAGAAATTTCTTTGTGTGGAGGAACCCTATTTGGCCCTTTACTAAGCCATTGATCGCTATAGTACCTTTCAAATTTAATAATAAAAAATAAATTGTTAGATCTAAATATAATTTTATTTAATAAATGTACAATTAGATAATACAAAAGTAATAAATCATAATATTTTAATTATTTTAGATTTAGAGAATGAGCCATGCAATAAAGTAAAGTGTTGTTTTTGCTCCATTGATCGATAAAAATGTTGTACACCACATCATAAAATATGGATAATTCTTCCATTTGCTTTTTTTCATACTTATGTATTGCAATCTTTACTTTTTCAAATATAGTATCTTACATGTTATAAATTAAGGGAAGACAAGGCTTGTCTGTGTTATAAGCCCTAGGCATGTCATATATAGGAGCAGTAAATGAAAGTAATCAATTTTATCCCACCAAATGTCATCCAAAAGTAATTTCTTCACATGTTTAGCTTTTCCCATATCATCTTTTCTATACGTTGCCCATTCTTCACTGATAACCAAAATTTGAAGTGTCGTCTTGGTGAGTTTAAATCTCTTTAGCATAATAATAATTGAGGCAAAACGAGTAGCTGCCACCGAAAGCAATTTCAAAGAAACAAAATTATTGAACATAGACAATCGCATGGAGTGATTCATAATAAAATTCTTGATAAACAAACAATCATTAGAAATTTGTATGATACAAGAACACTCATCAAATGCCACCTGATTGTTCTCTAGATTTTTTGCAGCAAAAATATTTTAAAGGCGAAATTAAGTGTATGTACTACATTTAGAGTCCAAAAGATGTGAGGATAAAGTTGATGAATTAATGCCCCGGCACCTGCACAATTCTTTGCATTGTCAGTTATCACTTGAACAATATTGTCGGGGCTTACCTCCTCAATGGCTTCCTTCATCAAATTAAAGATAAAGTATTTATCTTTAATTTCTCTCGAACAATCAACTACTTTAAGAAATATAGGACCACCTTCAGTAACGGCTATAAAGTTAATTAATGACCTTCTTTGAGGTCACCCCACCCATCACTCACATTACTCACTCCTTTCTCCTTCCATGTTCCTTTAATAGGTTATAATAATCTTTCAATATTAGTTTTTTCTTATTGAAATAATATAGTTCTTAACATGTTATATCCCGATGGCAAATAGCCCACAAGTGAGTTATTAGCCACAAATGTATATGAACTCACATAATATGGGTTCCTTGCTAAGTGAAATGGCAAGTCAGTATAGTAAAATATTCTAGCAATCTCCGTATGCAATTGAAGATGTGTCGTACTGTTGAAAGCTTTAGAAATAGGATTAGAAGATATACCTCCACTTGCATTTCTCTCTCTTCTTTAGTTCACGCACTCCTGGAATAAAGCTATCCGTTGAAGATTAGGTTTGCAAAGATCCTACACTGCCAATGATATTTGGTTGGACAATGGGACCTTTTTAGGTGCATTATTTAACGCTCTTGCCTTTGCACCATCTTCTAATTTTTGTATTTTTGTCATATCATTTGATACCACTTTTTTGTAAGCACTAATTTCCAAATCAGGTGTTTTTAATGAATGAGCACAAACCCTTGTATAGGAACTTTTCTTCGTTTGATGGAAAAAATTGCATTGCCAAGATATATTTTCACATCCTTTATTTAACTTGTCATATCTTGTAATATACATCCACAAGGGTTTATCATTATCTTCTTAGTTACAAGATGAATGTAAATTAGTGTCAACCTCAAAAGATGACATATTAACATGTTTAAAACGTCTCTGACGCATCTGGAATGTGTCGAGACGTGTCCGGTGCGTGTCCGGATGTATTCGGAGCGTATCCAAAAAAAAAAAATTGGGACATGTGTTGGACATGTGTCCGGGATGTGTCGGTGTCCAATATGTGTCGGGCACCGACACGTTAAGGTTGAGAGAGTGTCCGTGCTTCGTAAATTTTGGGACCATCTTTATTTAAGTTTCTAGGAGATTGGGCATTACTTTGCTAACTCAATAGTATGCAGTGTCAGATTTTATAAGGTGATGGAAAGTTCTTTTACTTGATGGTGTTTAGCTTTACTTAGCTCTTATGCTCAACTTACTTTTGCTTTTGAATCCTCTGGTTTGAAAAGACTTGCTGGTGTTAATGTTGTGTCAACTAATACGGTTGCCTTGTATTTTACTGCTCCCTTTTCAGGTCTACAGTTTAAACCAAGGAAAAAGAGATGTGGAGACTGTTTTAACCATGGGAATTATGGAGGATGTGAGCATTTTTCCCCAACCAGCCGGTGGTAAGGAGCGTTTTTAAACTATGAAGTAATGATATAAGTTTTTTTCATCCAAACCTTGATGTTAAACTATAACAGGGGATGTTGGTCCAGATTGTTTCCATATGGGACTCAAAAGATATTTTTGGTTCATGAATTTCCAACACCAGCATCTGTTGAATCTCTCTTTGGTTATGCTTTTTGGGGGTGTTCCATAGGTTTTGGGGTGAAGAAAACCATGCAAGTACATTTGCATGGTAAAAAATCAGTAGCTTTTGTATTCCTTTCAGGGGACCTATCTGCCTAACGGCTCAATGGGAGATGATGACCAGGATTTGTTCAGTAGTAGGCATAGAATATGCATCCCTTTTATTATGATCCTTTCACTTGTCAAACTGGGTCAGGTCAACTGATTGTTACCAGTTCAATTTAGCAATACTGTTCTAATTTAGGGCTGGACAGATTTGGGGTCTAGTTTACTGGCGTATTGGCTGGACTGGCACTCTGGTTCCCTTTAGTAACTATAGTGTTTACTATTGTGTCCTATTTTCAACTTGATTATGTTGGAGCAATTTTTATGCTCTCCATTAACTGCAATTGCCTTAGGAGTATTGGCAATAGGATTATTATTAAAATGAAGTTTGAAAATGGTGGAGTCGGTAATGGAAAATTGAGGTATAATGGAGGATGTGTGGATCACTAGATGCATCTTTACCCTTGAAAAGAAGAATGTTTTTTTAGGATGGGATTTTGATGTTGAAGGATTAGAAGTTGTGGGTGTCACGAATCCGTACCAAGTAGGTCAATTTAAATAATTAATTATAATTCCTAAAATTTAAAATCTCAATTAAATCTAACAAATAATATTAAGTCCCAAAAATCCGGATGTGACAAATCAAATATATAAGACCCGACAAGTCAAAATCCTCACAGGATCTCGTCGGACAACCATCCAGACGATATAAATTCAGCCTACTCTACAATCATCTTAAGGGAGGTAACAATCCGTCCTAAAAATCATAGTTGAACATAACACAATATTTAAACTATTTCCGAAATATAATAATAAGCTTATATCTGGTAAATTCCATATTACAATCACATCAATTACCAAATTAAATCATAATAGAACCAAAACTCACCAAATGAGACGAATGGCTGACAGATCACGACCATACTTTTGCAATGTATCCGAATATTCTACTCTGAAGGGATAAAATAGAAAAAGTGAGCCTAATGCTTAGCAAGTATCATATTTACACAAAAGGAGTCCAATAAATCAGAGAGAAGGTCAAATGGATAAAAATCCGTTCAAATGACAGAATAGATCCAAATCTCCAATATCACCAATCCAATAAAAATCCAAGATCTAGAATTTTAAATCTAATAGTAGTCTCATACAATAATCAAATATCCGAATCCAAAACAAACGTCCAAATTAGAAAACAATCATCATCGGAATGTATATATATATATATAAGCAAAACAGAAGTGATCCGGATCGATTCCAATAGGCAATTAGCCGATTCCAAAGTCCAATCCAAGTCCGTGTCCAAGTCCGAATCCAAATCCAAAGCCTGATCAGCTTGTGATTTGGGGCAAAATCTGATAGTTGAATGATTTAATAGCGTGCGCAGAAGTCGAAGCAGCGTCGCAACAGATAGTCCAAAAGTTCGGATTAAAACATATAGTCCAAAATCATTTGTACGAGACATACCAATGCCCAATAGAGGGCAAAATCGGCGAATTTCAAATCCAAATCCAAATCAAAATCAAAGTCCAATGCAAATAAATGCAGAGATACAAATTATGCATTAAATTTGAGTTCCAATTATTTAAAAACTAGCTTGAGGAAGAGTTACACATAATCCCGATAACTTTAGATAAAATTAAATGTAAATTAGGCCAGCATATATGGTCACTCATATACTCTTTACCCATGAGTAAGGTTACTCACTATTATTTGCCACCCACAGTTTTGAGTGCAATTCTCAAACTTGTCAAATATATTAGGACGTTCGGATATATTCTTAAGTCAAATCAAATTATTCAAATGGAAAGGGTCACTACTTCAAGCCTTTCCTGCCGGCGGAAAGGGATTTTCAAATAATAAATATCTCCCCGCCGAGAGTTGGCCAGAAAATTCAATATCCAAATCCAAGTGTAGTGACCACAACCCAACACGTGCATGTGAAAATGCACGGACTATGCAAGTTTCGTGCACATTTTCGTTACACATATTAATATAAATATGCATAGTGTCCAATAAATTTTTCAGGCTTTCAGAAAAATAGTAAATTCTCAAAATCATAAAACCCATATCCAAAACCCCTAAAATTAGTCAATGAACTATGCATATATGTCCAGAATAAATAAATCATGTGTATAAAAATACATGCATGTTAATAACAATTTCAAATAGTATCCAAAATATATCAGAAATTAAATCAGACCAAAGAGGGGGTTTATAGATACTTGCATTGACTTCATACTTTGCAGATTTGAAGAAAGGATGTTCCGAAGCGCTCGAATTGGGTGTTTCTCTCTACTGGCGTGTACTGCCTGCAGCTGTCCCTTTCTCATCTGTGCAGCTTCCCGACGCTGCTGCCGCCACTCAACACTGCCGACCAACCTGTCACTGTGTCGACCTGCCACCGCCAGCCTTCTTGGCGTCATCCCATCGGCGCCGATGCTGTTAATTTGCCATCTCTCTTCTGCCGCTGTGCCTTTGCCTGCGTTCTCCTCTCTCTATGCATCTTCTGCCTCATGAAGCTCACCCACAGCTGCTGGTCATGGCATGCCACCACTAGCCGCCGTCGACCACCACTACGTCATCATTACACGCCACAGCC
>JAODPA010112246.1:0-19378 GCA_025585075.1 Nepenthes mirabilis
TATATATATAACTTAATCAAGAAATTTATCATATTACTATCACATGATATGCACGTGAGGTAAAAAAAATCTCCAAATCAGTCTTTGCTGAATTTATACTTTCAGAATTGTTGTTTTTGGCATTACCTAAACGCTTAAGTTTGGATTTTCTCTTTCCTAATTTGTGAAGTCACCTTGGCAATGGTAGTTATGTTTCACCGTTTCAGCTTTTAGGTGTCTAAGGCCCCTAACTTGGGTGTCTTGGCACTATTCTGCCAACCATGTTGTCCTTCCCAAAGTGACGAATTCTTGGCTTATTCCTATCTGACAATCCTTTGGCTATATAGTGTTGGCCCTCATTAGGCATCTCCGCCCTTAGCGTAGCTAGGTATAACTCTTGGGCATATTGGACTCGGCCGTGCAGAGGGGTCACTACACTTAGTGTACATCATTTTATAATTGTCAGCTTCATGGGTTCGGGCTTTTTAAGGTGTCTCTACGCTTAAAATATTTAGTTCAGAGCTTGCTAACTAACAGAGTCCGACATATTACAAGTTTCTCTACCCTCTCTAAAGTTTTGGCAGTAAGGCTGCCTTGATTTGAACAACTGAGGGTACCTTATTTGGTTTGGTCTGGGGTTGCTTTTTGGCATACCTCAACATGCTTTGTGGTACTAAATGTGGCCTTTTCAGGTTTGATCTTTCTATTAAAATCATTAGACAACCAACTAGGAGTTAGTTAGGTTGTTAATACATATAATTACGGGTATAATATAATACAAACATACACACAAGTATGCCACTTTTAAATTACATGAGATGTTTGAAGAAAATAATACAGTACAATAATTTATAAACTGATTTTTTTTTATAAATTTTATAAAATATGTGTATGTATATAACTTATATACATCTTGTTGATATCGTAAATTTATAGGATTTGTTTGTCACAATATTTTTTCAGGTGAATTGAATTCTAGATTCTCAACATAGTTTACAAAACTGTATTTTCAACTTGTAAGAACCACATTAAATGTTTGTGGTCACTATGAATGAGCCTTCCTATGTTGGGCCAATTTATTCTAACATATTGCTTTTCCTATGGATTTGATGCTCCTTATCACTAAGTCACTTGCTTGGAGGGGGCTCACCATAACCTTATTCTTATGGCATTGAGCTTTCATTTATTGGTATGCTCGAGTTTGAAGGCTGGCAGTGTTCTACGTATCTTCTAGTAGATTCAGATGTTAGTGTATCATCTCCATGTTGGCGGTCTGTTTAATGTTGGACATCATAAAGTTAGATAATCGATCTTCACTAGAAATATTACCTCAACACTAAAACATAAGTTGCATAGAATTTCTCAGAAAGCCGTTTAGGATGTGGTTTAATATACCTACACAAGATAGTTGGTAGCTTGCTAGCTCAAGCCATTTGGCTTTGTTCAACATGACTCTTAATCCATTGATGATCGCCTTATTGGTCATTTTAGTTTGATTGTTACACTGAGGATAGCATATTGAGGTGTGAGTAAGCTAAATCTTTAGCTCCTCAAAGTATTGGATAAGATTCTTTTCTGAGAACCATGTACTATTATCAGCCATATGGCCTTGGACATTTTGAATCGGCACACAATGCATTGTATGACAAATTCTATCATATTGTTTGGTTATCTTGGTTAGGGGTTGACATTACCACCAATTTGGTGAAGTAGTGGATGAATGCAATTGTGGTGACCCAATCCCAGAGTACCCAAAACCTAATCTGATCAATTACATAAAAAGTTTAAATTATAAGTAACCATCATAAAATTCCATGTAAAACAAATATTGATCAAAAGTCCATCTCCTTAAGTCACGATATCAAAACAAATGTCTTACCTATCTAAAACTCTAAGGGATATAGCCTCTAAAAAAAATAAGTACCCCATCTACAATAATGAAAATAAGTCTTTAACACACTCAACATGAAATACTAGACTCTAAGATTCTCTACTTGCAAGCTCCATAATAAGCCCTGAAATTCGCATGGAGGACTATTCATGCAATTCTGTGAGGAGAAGCCCCAAAGAACTAGGCACCAGATTAAAGTTTGGGTTTTCAGCCTTCCAACTTTCAACGTTGGCTCTTCGTCCATGAAATGCTACTTCCTTAGATAATCAAAACTATGTTTTGCCTACATAATATTAACTCGGCATGACATAGTGTGAGAACAGAAAATTTATGGTTATAGACATGTTAATTTATTATATGAATGATTCACCCAAAATCAACTGAGTTTAGCAAAAAAGGGGCCGAGATAGATTTTTATGAGTATCATTATATCTTGTTCACTCAATTACTATAGTTTTAGTTAATCAAAACCACATTTTTGTTAATGCAATATTAAAATTAGCATATCATAATATAAAAAATGTCAAATTTACTTTTATGAATGCATTAATTTATCATATAGACAATAGGACTAAAATTTGTCATAACCTCAATAAAATACGAGTTGAAGTAGATTTCAATTATCATCAAAGCATCTTCATTATTCAATTACTATCACATTTTATAATCAAACTCATGTTTTAGAAATATAGTATTAGACTTAACCTGTCTTAGAGTAAGAAGTGAAAATTTATAAACATGAATGCATAGATTAAATATGTAACAGTTAGTCCAAAAATAATTCGATAACTTGTTTTTCCTCAGCACTAGGTGAGCTAAAACTATATTTCAGTGTTCATCAATGCACCTCTATCACTCAATTATACGTAATCACTTTTCGTTCAGTATAATATTAAATATAGCACATCATAGAGTAATAATAGTAATTTTATGGGCATAAACAAATTAATTAAATGTTGAATACTTGATTTGAAAATGCCTTGGAAACTAATTTCACCTCCTCAGTTACCGTTCATCTTCTTACTCACTGCATTGTTACTGTTTACCTAATTAATTGTCACGTTTTAAATTTCGATCCCGTTATTAACTCTTAACCAAATAATTATTAGTTATCCAAATTACCATCTAATTAATATTCAGACATGAATTTCACATCGATACTTTAATCGTTTATAATAAATTAATATAATATCATACACAAAATCTAAACATGTGTCACTTCTCATGTGGTTCCGATATCGATCCAAACGTGATAGCGCACATTACGTAAAGAGTAATACCTGTCTAATACATAATCAGAGTATACAAACTGCAGAAAAATAACAAGGACTTCTCACATATGGCATAATTATAATCTTAATAACTTAGAATATTGACTACAGTAGTCCAAAATATCGAAACAACATATTAAATTGTCCGAAAACACATCAGAATATATAATAACCGCTGTCCGAAAGATCACGTCATAATAGAAAATAATCTAAGGCTGTCCGAAAACTAAACTTAATACATTAACTATTACCCGAAAGCTATATAACAATATTAATCACTTTAACCATTATCCGAAACCGTTAAACAACATTAAAATCCATAAAATTTTAATCTAAACTCTTCATTTCACTTCAATCCTTCATTCCTAATCGTCTATCAAGAATTTGTGCATCTCATCTGAAGATGATTAGTAAAATATTGTAAGAAGTGAGACAAAAAACTTAACAAAGCATAATATACAGCAAATGATTATTTATACTTTACATTTTTAACATATCAGAAAGATCAATATATCAGATTTTAATGATATATCATAAAATTTCATAACAATTACATGATCAACTTATATAAAAATTTTAGGTTTATCTTATCATATTCTTCATCAATTTAAATCATCAAATTATACTCAAATATAATTTTTCTTAGAGATCAGGATCAGTAGGCCTTATCAACTAAAGGAGCGGACAGTCAACTCTTTGGATTTACCCACGGCAACGGAATCGAATACCTTCTAGTATTCGTGTTAATCTTCTCTCTCGGACTGCTTGAAATAACAAACACGACCAGATCCCCTTCTTTGCAATACTTACGTCATCGACAAAGGTAAAAGGGTAGAAATATTGAATCAAAAAGAAATGGTGATGAGAAAACTTGTTAGCACATGAGGCACAATGAAGAAAGATCAATTTTCTCAAATGGAGTGAGAATAATAGAGAAAATAAAGTGAAATGAGTATTTCTCTCAAAGAGGGATGCTCCAAAATGCTACTATCAAAATTAGGGCAAGTGAATTAAGGAGAGTATTTATGGAGAGCTCAAAAAATGCGTTAAAAAAATTTGCCCATTGCCGTGGCGCTCGAGCGCACCGAGAGTTTCAAGAGAAACCCTATGTACTCTCAAGTGAGAAGGAGGCGAGCAGCGAGCGGATAGGTTCTAGAATATGCGCTCAAGCGTGTGGAGAGTGCATGGCAGGCGCGTGGGTACTGGAATCATGGTTCGAGGGGGTGGCGAGTGCACGGTAGGCGTGGGTCTTTGGGAGTTCGAGGGGGTGGCGAGTGCACGGTAGGCTTGGGTCTTCGGGAATCTAGGCTCGAGTGAATATCAGGCGAGAGGCAGGCTCTGTGCAGAAGATGATCAGGGAACGGACATCCATGGGTATATGATGATGCAATACTTCAATGAATATAACCCAATATCGACACATGATTAAATGTGGTTATGGAATATGCCCACCATAAAAATAATCCTAACACATTGATTATAGTGGGCTCATTCTCGATGCACACCCGACAGGTGCTCGAACGTTGTTCATGATATAAATGTGCCTGATGCATTTTAAGGTTATTACTTTACGATTTTTGATACCTCAAGCACCGACACTATAAAAAAAGAAGAGAAAGAAAGAGAAAATGGAGAAAAGAAATGTTTGAACATTCGAGCAAGTTCTAAATTGTATTCGAATATGCACTAACCTTGGGTACACTATTTTTGATATTGAGAAAAATACTTTATCAATCTTATTTCTTCTCTTTCATCTTGAACTCATTATTTTTCAGTTTTATTTATTATAAGGTGTTATATCCTTATATTTTTTAGATTTGCATAACCGAATGTATATTACATATTGGATATTTCAAACGTATAATTATGTAATTTTTTTTCTCATTCACAAGGAGTGTTTTTCATATAAAATCATGTGTTATTTATTATTTATGATGATTACTTACTTATTATGCATTATTAAGTATTTTCTCATGATTCAAATAAACGATCCAATCCCAACAAGTAATATCATAGCCATAGTTCTTATTGTCGTGTATTAAAACTTATTTAAATTGATGAATGTTGAAAACAAAAATGATTTATTTAAATGGCTCAAACTATAATATTTAGAGGAACAATATGAAGGATTTGTTATTTATTGAAATAATATATCTTTTAATATTTGTTACACAAAAGCTTGAGTAAAAATTCGAGGAGGAATGGGCATTTGAATATGAATGAATTTATGGCTATATTTGACAATTCGTTAATATTAACGTATATAATCATATTCGAAATGAAACAAACACAAAAATATTGTGGGAGAAGCTCGAGACAGCTTATGCCTCAAAGATCGGTAATAATAAATAATCATATTCTTTCTCCTCGCTTTCTTCTGCTCTGGAAGTTAGGATCGCTCTTTTGATCTCAAGTCACCGTTTAGGTCTCTCTGAAATGGGACTCGAGGGATCTCCTTCTCTACTGAGGGAGAAGGTACTCATAGGCTCCACGGAGGAGGCCTTTGGGTGCGAGAGCCTCTGACAGGTGGCTTGCCAGGATTCGCTGGGTCGCTGAGCGCTGGCAGTAGTCAGCAGTAACAGTTGTCGCCTTGTGGTGGCATGGAGACCGTTATCGGGCATGGCGAACGCAAGCTTGTTTGACTTTTCTTGGATTGGTTGAGTGGCTGTTAGGGCAGCGTGTGTTACGACTTGCTAGCATTGACCCTATCTCCCATTGGCTGACCTCCCTTGAGCCGACGCCTCCTATGCTAGCAGTTTGCGGTCGCCTCTGAAGGGGTGTGGGCAAAACTGATTGGCTGTATGTTAGGGGTATTAGTGGGCCTTGCTTTTGAATCTTTTAGGATGCCGTTGTTGGGTTGGGCTCCTCTGCAGATTGGACCCGTCTTCTCCTAATTGGGCTTTATTGGTTCCAGCTCAGATTCATGTTGAACCCATCACTAGCTCCCCACACCAGGGAATGTCCCATTGTCTGGGCCTGGCATGTCAAATGTGGGTCCCGCTGCTGGTTTTGAATGGACCTTCTCGAGATGCACCAGTCTCCGATTCTCAAAGGCATCACTCCTTCCCCATGTGAATATGTAGCCTTTTAAAGGTGCCGTAGGTTTTGATGCTCTGTTGGGAAAGATTTGCGGCCTGGGAATTTGCTCTGTATTAATAGATTTCCTATTTTCTGATTGATGATCATCAGGTGATGCGCCCCTTTGGGAGCTCGTTGGGCCTTCTGCACAGCTATAAATTGAGGGGTTTTCATACTCTGTGGATCCAAGCTCATCCCTTCATCAGCGAAACAAGGCAGGGCCCTTGGCGTGTATCATGTCCCGTGGACTTCTACACGGGGATCGGATGGATCTGCAAGAGACTTGTAGCTGTTTTTGAAGCCTGTCATCATGCTCTTCTTATGGGTGCTTCCTTGTCGTAATGAGGGTGGCTTGGCCACTTTGCAATTATTATGTGCCTTCTCTCCATCTAGCCAGGGTTCCCAACTGCCGGGGGAGCATCGTGAGGCCAACACTTTGGTTTGGGGACTTCGTTCCCTTGATCGCTTGCTGCCTTTAGCTCTTTCTGCAACTAGTCGCCCTTCAGGCTCAACTAGAGGAGGCATATTCTGGGGTTCCATTGGGCTGCCAACTTGGTGCATCGCGGCTTTGATGGTTGACCCTTGATGGATGCCTTTTCTTCATTATAGCGGAACCTATCTCGATGGTAACGATGGTCAGCATCCACTCATCCTGCCGAGAGGTGGTATCAGCACTGGCGTAGATGCCACCACAATGAGGTGATGTAGTATCTATGCTCAGGACCGAGCATTCCAGGTGAGTGCCGCACTTCTTCAGCCCCTTGTATTTTGTTTTACTTTTTCTCCCCTTTGTACTTACATTGGCACAAGCCCTGCATATTGTAAAGAACACTTTAATAAATAAGAGTGTTGATTTTTTCCTTTATCTCTCATGTCATTGAATTTTCTCTTTATTGTTTGTACGGTATGACTCAAGGGTCGTAGAGCCCTCTCGCTGCCATACATGCTTGATCGTTTCCTTGTTTTGAGTGCCGAGCGGCCTTTGGTCGCCTTCACCCGTGTTCATCCCTAAAGTTTGTATTCAGACCATCGGTGGGATGGTCTAGTGGGAGCCACTTAGGAGCTCATGTTGCGCGTATCCTACCTTGGATGACTGAACGATGCCAATGGAAGCCACGTCCATTAGGTCGCATCTGCACATTTAATGCGTTGGGAACCACAGAGTCATCGCATCATGATTGCCTATCTTCAAAAGGCGCGGTGCTTGAGGGCATCGCCATGTGGAGGGATTTCGTTAGGCGGTGGAACGCCTTTCCTCAGTTAAGCGACGTCGTTTCCTTATGGGAAGTTTTGGTTACTTAAGCACCAAGGACTTCTTCAATTTGAGCATCCATTTGTTGTTGTGTGATGCCAAATCTGAGTTTGTAGTCATTCCCTCTATCCCTTAGTTTTCGCCACGATAATGGTTAACGGGGTGTGCGACGTTGCTCAGGACCGTTAGCGGGATCGTCCTCCTCTTCGAGGTCTAGCCCCCTACTAAGGAGTTGCGATGGGGAGAATGAAACTGAGAGACCACGATGAGGTGGAGCTTGCTGTAGCGGCAGTGGAAGGTTACCACTCGGAGCCTTCCGTCATTGGGCTGGTGAGGCTTCTAAGAGTGCCGCCCGATTTTTAATCTGAAGGGGCTTCCAATTCCTTTCAGCGTCGAAGGCCTGAGGGCATTGGTCAACTACTCCGCTGAGCCTAGTGAGCGGTTGAGGAAGCTAAGGGCCAGTTGCAAGCCACCATCGAGCAGAATCAGGCGCTAGCAGCTTATTTCGAGTAAGTGTAGTCGGAGTCAGAGGCGAGGGTGTCGCAGCTGGTTGATATCAATTCGCAAGCCCAGAATCGGATCGCTATTCTTTAGGAGGAGCACGATTAGTGCTGGGTGTGACTCCGGGAAGATCACGTCATTGATGCACAGCTAGAGGCCGAGATGAGGTTGAGGATTTGGCCAGAGGACCTAGCTCCCATGCTGGAGGAAAGGTTCCAGGAAGGGATCCGACTTAGTTAGAAGAGTTCTTCTCTGGCAGTGCCTGGCTTTCCTACGACCCTCTTGGATTCTCAGAACATGGGGGCTTGAATGCAGTCGGAGTTAACCAAGTTCCTAACTCTTGACCCTGTCGAGCACAGTAGGCGTAGGTAACAGCATTGTATTCTGTGACCACTGGTTGACCTTTCCTATAAAGAAACTTTATCAATAAAATTTCTTTTCAATAGAGCACTTCGTTTGTTGTCATTTGTTGCATTCGGACGACTTGTCTCGCCCTTCCTATCTTGACGTTGGACGGATTACCGTCATTGTTTCCAATGGCTGATATACCTGCATTAATTGCTTGGTGTGATGGTTATTATTTGGCAGACAGTTACAGTGTGAGTGGGGGGCTATTTGTCAGGCGCTATTATGGGATGCTCTGGACAGACGTGTACCGACCCAATGAAGGGACTCGTGTCACAGCCATCATTAGGGGTGACCCTTACATTTTCTCGCGCGACCCTACTTGACCTCCTCCTGCATTGCTTATTTAAACGACGCTTCCCCACACCATTCACACTTTGCGCTTAGTTGTTTTGAGCATCCATGGCGAAGAAGTAAAGCTCTCCTCCCACGATTCATCAGAGATTAGGTGATATTAAGTCAATCCTTTTGGCGAATACCATTGCTGCTTTGAATGTCAGCTACCATATCCCTAGTGACTGGGCCCATCTCCTTCTTAGCGAGCGGGTAGAGCGAATGTGCCCCCTAAGGGCTTCATCACTATATATGAGCACCGCCTGAAGGGTGGGCTTCGCTTTCCCGTGGAATTGGATTTTTATGGGATCTTGTGGCACGGTTTCACCCCAATCCCGTATGCTACCTAGTATCCATATGCATCTTCGTCCGTCTTCATGCTTGTGAGTTCTGCCCGTGCTCGGTGAAGGTGATCTTTTATTTTCCCCAATCAAAGGATTTGATTCCAATGTCTACTCGTCCAGGCTTTCGCTTCCGGTGAATGAACTCCGACTAAGTAAAGAACTGGAAGAATTGCTTTCTCTGCCTGGTGGCCCCTCCAGAGTGGGACGTCTCCAATGAGTGGGGTCTCGTGAGCGATTTCTTCTTGAAGAGCATGAGAGAGGAGGAAGAAAAGTAAGAGAAAAAGCTGATTGATCATATCCAAGTGGAGATCAAGACGTTCGCCACTCAGGGATTTTACTTGACCTCTAAGATCTTCGCGGCCATCAAGTGGGAGACCGCGAGTAGCAAGGCAGCGGCTGCCACCTAGAAGTGGAAGGCTGTGGCCTTGGTTATCAAGTAGCCATCGAGGGAGTTGCCTGAGCAAAGTGGCTAATCACTGTCATTGGAGTCCTCTTCTAATAAGGATGTGGCAGCCTTGAAAAGGTTGCGGGGAGGCAGAGGCACTTTGAGCAGGAGGGCCCTGATATTGTTGGCCGTATCGGGCTAGTCCACTGGGTCTGCCCTAATGATGCTCACCGAGGCCATTGTCGCGGCACAGGAGCCAGAGCCGCCACTACATGAGGGAGTCGTTGAGTGCTCACTAATTCCGGCCATTGCTTTGGCGAAGTACGGTGTTTCCCTGGCTAGGCTCCCCTCGGGTGAGGGGTCTACGACAAGTTCCCTTTTTTATGTCGAGGCGGGACCCTCCCACAATGAGTGGCCAATCGATTTTTTTGGTGGTCGATGTAGAGCCTGCTGCTATGCCCGTGGATGCTCCAGAGGCGGTCGACGCACTAGTCAGAGTGTCGTCCGAGCCGCTCATCACAGATCCTGAGGCTGTTGTGGAGGACTGCACATCCAGAAGGCTTGTTATTGATCCTCTAGCTAGTGGGGCTCCGAAGGGTGATGCAGAGGAAGCTGCCAAGCAATCAGAGCCCCCTGGCGTGCCTTCACCTTTGGTCGCATCAAACTTGTCCGATGCTGTAGAAGAGGCCGCTGGGCAACCTGAGCCCCTTGGTGTGCCAACACCCAGGTTTGTTTCAGACCTATCCAACACTATAGGGGAGCCCTTCATTGAGGTATGATGTCTTTATGCCATGTACTCCAAAGCTTCCTGGACTTACGGATTCCCTATCTCCTTTTTTTGTTTGTAGATTTCAGCTACAGTTTGTTTAATCCACACGGCCCTCTCTCAGGAAGACGAGCTCATTTGTCAAATTCTATAGGAAGCTAAGCAGGCAGCAGGACTGTGTAGAGAGGATAAAACTGCAGCCCTGAAGCAGGAGGTTGAGCAATTGAAGGGCAAGCTGCTAGTGGCCAAGGGCCGAATTTCTAACTTGGAGGACAAGAGTGCCCACACCCAGGCCGACTTGCAAGTCTAGCTTTCCTCGGATGAGATGGCTTGAGTGCTGGATGCAAGGTTCTGGGACGATATACACCTATGTCGCCGTATTACGTCCGTCATGAATTCGGGTGCCTCTGTGAGGATTTTCAACTGGCGGAATGACGGGATTGAAGAAGGCTCCCACTTGACCAATTTCTCTGAGGGAGCTAGACCTTCAAGTACTTAGGGTAGCTGGATCTTGTGCATAGTTTTTCTTGTACAACTTTCAAATGTAGCCTTGTAGCCTTCGATTTGAATGATTAATAAAATACAGTTTTCTTTTCGACTTTCAATGTCTATGAGTATTGGTTATTTCTCTTGTTGTGTCAGCTAAGCCACTTCGCTATCATTGCCAAGGCTTGCTTTGGGAGCCACTCGCCTTGTGCTCGTCCTTGGTTGAGGATGTCGTCGCATCTTGTGTTTAGTGGGATACTTTTTCCAATGAGTTGGACGTCGTTGCATGCCCTGGGTGAAGTCTCTCAAGGGCTAGTTGGGTTTTTAGGTCACATCAACATGACTCTAGGTTTTAGGTCGTTGCACGTACGACACTGCTTTGGTGCTCAGCCCCGCTCGGGACGTCGTTGCTTACGTGCGCATGGTCCTAGCTTGTCGACCATCATTAGCTGAGGGTGCTTCCTTCCTCGAAAGAAGATCACAACATGTCTACCGTTTAGGCCCCATAAGGTTTCAATGGCCGTTCGTTGGGAGTTTCCAGAGCCTCTATGCTTGCTCGTTTGACCTCTTATGGGCTGCTTGGTGCTGAGACAAGGTTTTGCGGCCACTAAGGGCCTTTCGACATGGAGTCAAAGTTCAGAATCCGACTGCTTGTGGGTTGCTCAGCGCAAGGCCAAGGTTTTGTAACCGCTACGGGCCTTTCGGCAAGGAGCTGAAGTTCGAAATTCAATCGCTTGTAGGTCGCTTGGCACAGTGCCAAGGTTTTCTTTTTATAGGTGGACGAACGTCTTCCAGACTTAGAGATAGTTTAGGCCATTTTATTTTTTAAAATGGCAAGCATGCACACATTCATATGAATAGTCAGATAAAAAGATAAAAATAACAACTTTATTAATTAAAATGTGATTCATGTACAAGCACTCCGGACCGTGTGTGCACACCTTACCTTGGTGTTTCTTCGGATTACTAGTAGTATTTTTTGATATGGGTGGCATTCTAGGTCTGAGGGACTAGTTTGCCATTTTGAGTGCGCAGCTTATACGCCTTGTTCCAGAGGATCGCTGAGACAAGGAATGATCCCTCCTAGTTTGGGGAGAGTTTGTTCCTGTGAGCAATTTTGCCCATTGCCTCTACACTCCGTAGGGCCAAATTCATGACCTCGAGCGGGCAAGCTTTTACCTGCTTATTGTCGTATCGAGCGGTGCGTTGCTAGTAGGCTACTATCCTCAGGTGTGCTACATCACGGGTTTCTAGGAGTAGGTTTAGGTGCTCTCTGAGTTGTTGGGAGTTGCTGGCGGGGTTGAATCACTCTATCCAGAGGCTGGGCAGCCCTACTTCAATGGAGATGACCGCTTTAACCCCATAACATAGACTAAAGGGCATCTCGTGTTGGCTCTCACGGAGTCGTCCGGTACGACCATAGCACGGATAGCAGCTCATCAGCCTAGGAGCCCCCTGCATCTTCGAGTTCTGTCTTCAGCCCATGCAACAGTGTTCTATTGGTCACTTTCACCTAGCCGTTGGCTGTGGGTACGCTATAAACGTGTGAACCAGCCCGATGCATAAGCTCATATAATATTTGGTGAATTGCTTGCCGGTAAATTGCGTCCCGTTGTCGGTCACTTTAACCTTGGAAATTTTAAATCGGCAAACGATATTCTAATGGACAAACTCTATTGCATTTTGCTTGGTTATGCGCGCCATGGGAGTTGCTTCGATCCATTTAGTGAAGTAGTCAATGTCAACGATAAAAAACTTCCTTTGTCTAGAGGTCAAGGGCATGGGCTCGAGGATATCAAGCCTCCATTGCGCGAACGGCCACGGGACTTGCAGGCCCTGCAACTCCATGTGTGGCCGGTGGCTCATGGACCTATGAACTTGGTAGCTCTCACACCTTTTGACGAAGTCCATGACGTCTCTCTTTATCGTGGGCCAAAACAAACCCTGCTGCATGATCTTGAATACGGGATTTTTTCCCCCAACATGCCAGTTGTACACGCCAAGATGGACTTTGCCCAACGTGTATTTGGCTTCTTCGGGCATGAGGCATTTTAAGAAGGCGGATGAGTATCCCCATCGGTACAACCTCCCATCGATGATCGTGTACTAGCCAACTGTCTTCTGTATTTGCATGGCCTCCTCCAGGTCTTCTGGTAGCACTTCATCCGTTAGGTATTTTTAGTACGGGGTCATCTAATTGTTGCCCTCGGCCACCTGCAGCATCTTGTGCTCTTGGCTGTCGATGCTGGGTTCGGCCAAGACTTCCCGCATGCTCTTGACTTACTGTTCCTAGGATCCCATTGCTGCGTCCTTGACCAACTGGTTGGCCTTCCAGTTCTCTGCTCTTGGGATGTGCACAATCTCAAACTTCTCAAATGTCTGAGCCTAGGCCTTCACCTTTGCTAGGTACTCAGCGAGTTGAGGGTTGGACACCTCGAAGACTCCTTGAACCTGGTTGAACACTAGCTCCGAGTCACTATGTACAATCAATGCTTTCACTAAGCACTCTCTGGCCAATCTGAGCCCTGCAAGGAGGGCCTCGTACTCTGCCACGTTGTTGGTCGCTGGGAACTCAAGTGTTGAAGAGTATTTGATCTCTAATCCGTAAGGGGTTTTGAGCACAACTCCAGCCCTACTGCCTGCCTACGTGGTTGATTCGTCGATGTGAAGGGTCCTCACAAGGGTGCTCCTAGTGCCTACGTCTTCAACTTGGTTCAGGGTGTTGAGAGCAGGGGTTGTCGTTTCGACTACAAAGTCTACGAGGGCTTGACCCTTCAGGGTTAGCCTCGGTTAGAACTCTACATCAAACTCGCCCAGTTCTACGGCCCACTTTACCAATTGTCCAGACATCTCCAGTTTCTGCAGGATTGCCTTTAGAGGCTGTTCGGTCAGCACAACGATTTAGTGCGCTTGGAAGTATGGCATCAACTTTTAGGCGGAATAGATGAGGGTTAGAGTGATCCTTTCGGCATGAGGGTAGCGGGAATCCGTGTCTGTCAACACCTTACTCACTTAGTACACGCGTCGTAGTATGTTCCCCTGCTGCTGAATAAGGACCAAGCTAAGGGCAGTATCTGACACAGCTAGGTAGAGATACAGGTCTTCACCCTCCAAAGGAGAGGTTAGCAGTGGAGGGTTGGTAAGGTACTCTTTTAGCTCCTGGAATGCAACCTCACACTCGTTCGTCCACTGGAATCTGGCTGCCTTCGTTCCTATGAGGGTCTTAAAGAATGGTAGGTATTTCTCTGTAGACTTAGTTAGGAATCGTGAAAGGGTGGCAAGTTGTCCTGTGAGCTTCTAGACTTCTTTCATTGTCCATGGAGGGTTTATGTCGAGGATGGCCCTGATTTTTTCTGGGTTTACTTCGATACTGTGTTAGGACACTATGAAGCCTAAGAACTTTTCAGAGGTCATCCAGAACATGCACTTGGTTGGGTTGAGCTTTATCCTCTGGGCTCAAAGCACTTTAAAGGTTTCTGCTAGATCATGGGCGTGGTCGTTGGTGACTTTTCTCTTAATGAGCATGTCATCTGCATGAACTTCCACATTTGTCCCGATCTAGGCCTCAAACATCTTATTCACCAGTCGCTAGTATGTCACGCCGGCATTCTTCAGTCCAAAGGGCATGACCCTGTAACAGTAGGTTCCTTGGTCGGTCATGAATGAGGTATGCTTCTCATCGTCCAGACTCATTCTTATTTGGTTGTAACCTGAGTAGGCATCCATAAAACTCAGTAGTTTGTACTAAAATGTAGAGTCTACCAACTAGTCGATCTGCAGCAGTAAAAAACTATCTTTTGGATAGGTTTTATTCACGTCGGTGAAGTCAACGTACATCCATCACTTGCCACTACTCTTCTTCACGAGGATGATGTTTGACAGCTAATCTAGGTACTGGATTTCTTTGATGAATCCTGTGTCAAGAAGCTTTTTTACCTATTCCCTTATGGCTATTAGTTTCTCGACAGAGTGGTTCCTGCGCTTCTACCTAACGGGCTTATGACCAGGATCGAGGATCGACTTATGAACCATTACTCTATTCAGTATCCAGGGCATGTCAACAGGATCCCATGCGAAGATATCGGAGTTCTGCCTGAGAAAATCCATGAGTTGGTCACAGATCGGCATGGCCAAAGAATTGCCGATGTGCACACACTTCTCGGGTTTGTTGGGGTCCAGCGGGACCAGCTCCGTTGTCTTGCTCTACTGGGCCTGTTGCAACATTGCTTCATTGCGGGAGTCTAGGTCCTCAACCAGTCGGTTAGGTGCTGTGAGGGTGACCTAGGATAGGTAGTACGTTCGTTCCATCATCTGGTTGCCTAGCACCTCCCTTACTCCGCATGGAGTCTGAAACTTCATCTTCAGAGAGTGATCGACGACACGGCCTAAAAGGTAGTTAGAAATGATCAGCCTAGAATGACCTTGTAGACCAGCTGTAGGTCAACAACAATGAATGCAAGCGTTTATGTAGCTGTGCGCGGGTAGGTCTCCATTGTGACCTCTAGTTGGATCTCTCATTACACAAGCATTGGTTCATTGTACAGACCATATAGATGGCCCTTGGCTACTCTTGTCTTATTCTTTTTCAGTCTAAATTTAAAAAATATATTGAGATACAATAAATTTTAAAAGTTTTCATTATTAATAAAAACTTATTTTAGTTAGTAGTCAAGTGTATAGTCTGAAATGAGGGCTGATATAATAAGAGGGTCTGAATGATGGAAGGTTATGTGCGTCGTATCGTCATTACTAAAACTAATGACATCAATCCTAGCCTCTACTCGTGCTCTCTTGCTATTAGATGCGGCTTCAAGTCGGTCCTAACCGCTATTCCTAGCCGGTCTGCTCGAAATCATACCGATGATGCCAGCGGCGACACGGTTCTTTGGCGGCTTTCTGGCTTCATCATTAGCGGCTTCGGGGGCCTACCTCGAGCATTTTAGGAACCGCATGAGGTGCCCCCAGCGGATCAAGTTTTTAATCTCTTTCTACAGGGTTTGACAGTCCTCCGTGGTATGTCCTAAAGATTAGTGGAAATGGCAATACTTCGTCTAGTCTCTGATTTCTGGGTTCTTCGACGCTTTGGGCCACTTCAAGAACTTCTCATCCCAAATTTGCATCAAAATGTTCGAGCGAGTGTTATTCAGGGATGTCAGGGTCAGGGGCCTATACTCCCTTCGGACATTCGGCTCGGACTATAGTTGCTTGTAGGGTTCCCAAGAGCAGCCACCATCATTGTTTCTCTTCTTTCCAGTGGTTGATTCTTTTGGCCGTCGGTCCGTGCATTTGAAACGCTTTGCCTCGTTGGTCTCCTCAACCACAATGTAGGCTTGAGCAATGGCCTTAATTTTTCAGAAGGATTGGAGATGCTGATGTGCCAGATGTTAGAAAACCTCCCCAACTGCCAACGTAGTGATAAAGGCGCTCAGCTTCATCTCGTTGGAAAGCTAGATGATTCGACGAGCTTTCGCAGTGAAGTGGTTGAGGAACCGCTACAGGTTCTCCTCTGGCTTATGGCGAAAGTGGACAAGATGCCAATGTTGCTTCTCTTCCCTTCGATTAGAGGCGAATTGGCATAGGAAGTAGTCAGCGAGCTCATTGAAGGAGTGGATAGAGCTGAGTTGGAGGCTATGGAACCAATGCCTGGTGTCCCCCTTGAGCATCAAGGGGAAGCAATGGTGCATGACGGCCTCACTTACTCCGTGGAAGGACAGTAGCGTGTGGAAGTAGTTCAGGTGATCTATTGGATCAATACTCCAGCCATACACATTCGGCGTAGGCATCTTGAATTTGAGGGGGAGTGGTTGTGTTTGAATGCTCATGGCAAATAGCGACCTCCGCAAGTCAAGCGCCTGCCACCCGGGCTCTCCCTTGAACACGTATTGTCATATCTTTTCCACCTTCTCCTCTATTCCAGGGGTGGATCTGCCTCTCTTCACGTTGATGAAGTCTCAGAGTTTGGAGTTCTCTTGGGGGTAATGTGGGTCACGGCGGCTGCCCGTGTGGGGCGGCCGCGTATTGTATGAACTCTCTCATTGAGTCGTGGGCCTCCTATCGTTGCAGGAATTGTGAGGGTTTTGTTGCTCCGAGCTTTCTTCCGACACATCCCCACTCGGGAGGCTTTGAGTGTTGTCTGGGCCCTACTGATTGAGGTTGCCCTGGCCTCGGCATTGTCAGGCCTTGCTGTTCTTGCCGCTAAGGCCCTTGCCCTGTATTTTCTCTGTCTGGAGGTCAACGCCTAGGGTCCCGAGGGAGAGGCTCCAATCCACTGCACTCTAGCTCAAGCATACAGTGCCTAAAGCATCTACTTCATGTTGTCCACATTAGCAGCTTGCTTGCGCACATCGGGTTTGAGCTGCTCGCAGGCACGACTACCCATAGAAGGGTCATCGCCGCGGGTGGCAGTGTCCCTCACTGGTGCGCTAGTCTATACTCTAATGTTGACCATCTTTTGAGTGTGAGAGTGAACGTTGAGACGAGTGGTTAGAATTTTTCATCGTTCCTATAGACAGCATTAATGATGCATACTTGGGCCCGAGTTCTCGTGCGGATTAGAGAGCCTTTGAATTTCTCGGTTGGGATGGATTGTGAACGGGTCCAATCTCCGCGTCTCTCAACTTGGATCCTACGCACTACAAACCATAAATAAGAGGTCAGAGAACAGTGAAATGTTCTCCCACCGTAAATATCTCGACGTTTAAGTGAGAAATCTTTCCCAATGGATGAAAAAATGTAGGCGTGGAAGTAAACGTGATGGGGAGTACTTAAATGCAAGAATGTAAGGAATGCGTGTGGCATTTGGAGGGGGCTTTTGCTCCCCTTCTTACACTGCAAAGAGTGGCTCACTAAAATTGTCGAATCGAGGCTGTAGTTTGAGGGAAGAGAGCTGGTTCTTTCTCCTCACTTTCTTTTGCTTTGGGAGCTAGGATCACTCTTTTGATCTCAAGTCACTGTTTAGGTCTCTCTGGAATGGGATTCAAGGGATCTCTTTCTTTGTTGAGGGATAAGGTACTTGTAGGCTCTATGGAGGAGGCCCTTCGGCACAAGAGCCTTTGACAGGTGGCTTATTGGAATTCGCAGGCCGTTGAGCACTAGTAATGGCTTGCGGTGTCAGTTGTTGCCTTATAGTGGCGTGGAGACCATCGTCAGACGTAGCCAATGCAGGCTTATTTGACTTTGCTTGGATTGGTTGAGCGGTTGTTAGGGTGGTGTGTGTTACGGCTTGCCAGAGCTGACCCTATCTCCCATTGGCTGACATCCCCTGAGTTGGTACCTCCTGCGCTGGTAGTCTGCGGTTGCCTCTGTGGTGGTGCGGGCGAAATTGATTAGCTGTATGTCAGGCGTGCCCAACGGGCCTTACTTTTGAATCTTTTAGGATGCCGTCGTTAGGTTGGGCTCCTCTGCAGAGCGGACCCATCTCCTCCCAGTTGGGCTTCATTGGTTTCATCCCAAATTCATGTTGGACCCATCAGTTAGTATCAAGATCGAGATTCGGGACATGATAAATAATATCACTAGCACATGATCTTAAAGCCTAAGTTCTCTCTTAGGTGTTCACGGCAAAAACTAGAATTCTAGAATTTGAGTAATTGTCAATGATTAGGTTGAGGTATTTCATGAGCAAAGCCGAGCATTTGTGCCATTATTGGGTCCCATCTATGAGGGCACACCATTCTGCTGTCATTCTAGAATCAAGGACCTCTTTCGGTTCCTCGATGCAGGGCCAAACAAGGATCTAGATCATCTCCTTACTCGGCTTGTGGTCGAGATACATGGTGGCCAGCTTGGAAAGGACATAGGCTTGCATGCTTTCCTCCCCTTGAACGTGAATTAGATTGTATGGCTAATGAGTGAAACCAACTTCGGTATTTCTTTAGGTATCTTGCCAAGTTAAAATTGTTGACATCGAGTTTACCTGGGACCTAATTGGCTATACATTCAAAATTGTTGTAGATAATCATGTTTAGGGCTAAGCACTCCTTTGCAATTTGAAACTTGTATTTCAAATAACATTCTTACTCTAAAAAATTTTAAGGTGAATGATGTCTTTTAGAAGCCCTCTTCTTTTACCCCTTTTTCTTTTGTTTTCTAATTTGGTTAAATTTTAATTAATTTGAAAGGATAAGTTAAGGTATAAGTCTCATATGGTGACTTTTTTTCGAGTTTACCTGGGACCTAATTGGCTATACATTCAAAATTGTTGTAGATAATCATGTTCAGGGCTAAGCACTCCTTTGCAATTTGAAACTTGTATTTCAAATAACATTCTTACTCCAAAAAATTTTAAGGTGAATAATGTCTTTTGGAAGCCCTCTTCTTTTACCCCTTTTTCTTTTGTTTTCTAATTTGGTTAAATTTCAATTAATTTGAAAGGATAAGTTAAGGTATAAGTCCCATATGGTGACTTTTTTTCATTTTAGATTTGTGACATGTAAAATTTTAATTATAAGGGTTAAAAAATTTCTCAGATTAAATTTGAATTTATGATATATGTTATCACAAGCCACTCCCATCTTGGCAAATCAATTGCCATAGCAAAAAGAATTCAGGCGGGTGGGTGCATCAAAAAGGTCTCATGTCAATATTACTTAACAATTACAATTGGTGTCATTAAATCAAGAGATTTATTACCGTATCTTTCCCTAGATAGAGATTCAAGTACCAAAGGAAATAATAATAATAATAAT